>JAODAC010004856.1:0-32238 GCA_027575185.1 Mimaenictus wilsoni
TTTCATACTAAAATTTTAGCCAAAGCTGCCAAATTCTAAGAGCGAAGAGAAACTGAAGTATGCGTTGCCTACGTTAACAAGACTTATAAAATACACCTATATATCTTCACGTTATCGTATTTTAAAATTGTAGGAAAATTACTTATCACACAATTATCACATCATTCATTTATTTTATTATCAATGCCGAGGAAAAATTAGCGGTTTTATTGCAGAAAAAAAGGTCATCTCTGATCAACGAACGCATCATCATCTGCCGACCAGGCTACACTCGCCTTGGCTCGAAATTAAATCAATCGCCGGCTGTAATAAAACCGTTGTTAAACAGCACTCGGGTAATTAATACGGACGTGTGTGTAATCATGCGTTGCTGTGGGCATTTTCATAACCTTCAAATGTCCATCCTCTCCATCTTCTACCATTCTATCACCTTTTTTTCGTTTTTCATCTACAAAATAATAATATTCTATTAATAATTAGTTGATTTGCAAACCCATTTACAACACACTTTGTAAACACTAGATTTAATTATAGAGTAATTATATCATACGATGTAAAATTAGCCAATCATATGAGCGCTACACGGGCGAGCCTTCCGCGTGGCGCCAATCACAGTCGAGTGAAACGAATTGAAGCCGACTTACAATTAGTCGATTACTTTATCTTGCTGTTTGTTTTATTCGTTTGTAATTTGTGCGTTATTTATTGCGTTATTGTTGGGCGATAATCGCAAACAAATGTTGTTTTCTGTTTGTTAATTTAAAGCAGTTTAGTTTTTAACTAAACTGCTTTAACTGCTGCTATTAATGTCGTAAATGTAAAATTGGATGTTTTGAGGCTATGATTGTAAGGTTACTGATGTTTATAGGTTAGGATAAGATAGTGGTTTTTAACCTACGCAACATGAGTTTGGCATTTTTGGAGCAACCTTGAGTGTCCGTGCACTGGACAGTTTTTATTTGGTGATAAGTGGCTTAAGTTGGCGATTTGGCGATTATTGATTTGTTGATTATTAAACGTTTGTTGGTTTTTTTTTACAGGGGTAAACGCACATCGGATCAACGGCTTGCTGAGCTGGAGACGTTGATCGCATTGGATAGTCTCAAAGGCAAATTGATTACCGTTCCGGTTGGAGGTGGATTAAATCCTAGTAAAATGTAAGTTACTTTCTACATAACTCACAGTTAATCATACATGAAATGGCCCTTCGCACTCGAGCGGCGCCACAGCAGCGCCGGCGCCCACGTAACGTCTGCGAAAACTCGGTCGGCGTTGAATCGACGCGTGTCCTTTGTGTGGTTTGCTGTGACGTGTCGTGTGCGGTAGTACATCGAAATCGCCTCGAGTTGCCACAGAACACTCGTAGAAAACGGCTTGAGTGCATGGGGATACTTATTTTTAACTATAGCTAAGCTAAATTATTACATACTTAACGTAAAACCTAATTAAGTTTAATCTGCTTAACGTAAACACTACGTCAATTAAATTAAGTTACGTAAAACCTACTTAAATTGCCTAAAACATACTTAAGTAAAATCCCTCTAACTTAAGTCAAAACCTACTTAAGTAAAACATACTTCATTTTCGTAGAACCTACTTAACTTTCGTAAACCCTACTCAGGTTAATCCTACTTAACTTAAGTCAAAACCTAATTAACTTAAATAAACCCTACTTACCTAACTTAAATATAACCGTCATACCTACTCAACCAAAAACCTACTTAACACATGTCAAACCCTACTTAAATTTAATAAATCCTACTTAATTTGACCTTACATAACTTACGTCAACTCTACTCCAGTAAAACCTAAGTCAAAACTTACCTCAAATAAAATCTACTCAAGTTAAACTTACTTAACATACGAAACACCTACTTACGGAAAAAGTTACTGAACAAAACTAAAACCTAATCAAATTGCATAAAACCTACTACTAAAGTAAAATCTTAACTTAACTTAAATCAAAGCCTACTTAACTTAATATAACTTAAGAAATATCTACTTAAGCAAAAACATACATAACTTCCGTAAAGCCTACTTAACTTAAATAAACCCAATAAAGTTAATCTTACTTAATTTAGATAAACCCTGCTCAAGTAAATCCTACTTAACATAAGTCAATACCTACTTAACTTAAATAAATCCTACTTAAGTTAATCTTACCTAATTTACTTAAACCTTTATACGTAATCTCTACTCAAGTAGAAACCTACTTATCTTAATTAAATCCTACTTAAGTTAACCTTACTTAACTTACGTCAACCCTACTCCAGTCAAACCTACTTAACTTAATTAAAGTCAATTTTACTTAAATAACACCGTCTTAAGTTAAACTTACTTAACTTACGTGTAAAACCTACTTAACATGCGAAAAACCTAGTTAACTTACGGAAAAACCTACTGAATAAAACTAAAACCTAATCAAATTGCATAAACCCTATTAAAGTAAAGTCTACTTAACTTAAGCCAAAACTTACTTAACTTAACATAACATAACTAAAACCTACGTAAGTAATACACACTTAACTATTGTAATATATACTTAACTGATAATAAACATACTTAAACATTACAACTTACTTAAAACGTATACTTATCATACGTTACGTTATCAAAACTAAGTTAACCTTACTTAATGTTCTTAACCAAACCTAATCTTGTTTTTTTTTCAGTGGTCGCAGGCGACGAGCCGATGAAACCTTCCTCACCAACCTCTTCAACGCCAGTGACGAAGACATCGACACGAACCTGCTGGACGCCGAGGAGGCGGAGCTGGAGGCGAAAATGGCGCTGCTGGCGCGCCTCCACCGTCTGCAGCAGGCGCCACGCATGCGCAGCAATGGGTACGCGTCGGCGCTTGGCCGACGAACGCTACTTCCGCCGGCGAATAACCCGCAGCGATAGACTGGCCACGCCTACTCTGCGCGCCTAGCTCCTCCCCTCATCCAATTTCTCCCTAGAAAAAGAAAACACCCCAGCGACGAATATCAGTATTAAGACATTGCGCACACAACACAGACACTGAATCTTCACTAACACTAACAATAAGTAAAGAAAGATACTATACTTAAGCCATATCTTCTCATATCAACACCATGTTTGCGCAATTCGTGTCGTGTTCGTGTTAATGTCCAGTATTAAGTTTAACGAGCGTCTTGCTCTAGGTTATGTATACGTATTTATTTTGTCGTAGGTTTAGCGCCTTTTTGTTTCAAATTATTTTACGATTTTGTACTTAATTTTTTAAAAATCAACTTTTAAAACGTTGTGCATTGGTTTTACGTTTTTCGAAGCGATGCACGTAACGACAAAAGACATGCTTAAGTAAGACAGATAGGTTAAGTAAATTATTTAACTTATTTATTTATATATTTATGTATTTATTTGCTTTGATGTGTTTGAACAACGTATTGTAAAGCAAGGAAAATTGAAAAAAAAAACACTATTGAAATGTTAAACAAAAACTGAAATTTATGCATATAGAATATAAATCATAAAATATCAAGCAAAATACAAGAAAACAGTATATAAAATTAAAAAAATAAATAAAATGAATGAAATATTATGTGAAAAATGTTTGTTTTTTCTTGTTATTTAATAGATAGTCTAGTTTTCTTGGCTTTTCAGATTTTATTTTCGATTTTACGAGATGTTTAAATTTTTCTACGAAATTATTTGCAACACCCGTGTTATTATGCGAATTTAGCGCCATTGAGTTCGTTTCCCGAACTAAAATCGAAGTTTGTGGTGCCCTCTGTAATTTTTGACAGCTTCGAGTTAACTCGGGTAAGTTCGTAAGTTATCCAATATGGCTACGTGATGGCGGCTGTAGTGGATCCCCTCAGCGAGATCTGCTGAAAATTTTGCGTGTTTCTGCCGTCCCAAGACGACGGCAAACCTCCTACCCACCTGCAGGCCAACCCCTGCGACAAACGTGTTGTGTTTATATCGTGCTAGTGAACGTGCGTGCGCCTAAATTCGCGGCGGGAGCAAAAATAGGTAGGTGTTGTTCGTCGGTGGGGTGCGAGCTTCACTTGTCAAACAATTTGTTGTTTTGTTGGTGTTGCCGAACGTTGAGGAGATCACGAATGTTTTTTCTCATTGTGCCGACGAATAAGTGAGGGGAAAAACGCGATGGATGTGCGTAGCAACACGATTGACGGTGTCGTCAACGGTAGTGGATATTGTGGGCAGTGAAGTGGTTGCTGTTTTTTTTTGTTTGTTGGTTGAGTGTTTGGGGGTGGGTCGTCTTCAGAGGTTGCACCTGGAGGCGCTACGATGAACGCCATCAACGCTGGTGATCACATCGATTTCACGTCGGATGAGAATATCGTTAAGTGGAAGGGTGTGCTGATTGCCGCCCTTAAGAAAGTAAGTACTTTTTTGTTTGTTAATTTATTGTCAAAAATTTTAGTCGAACGCGGTTAAACTTAATTAATTGTGTTTTAGGTGTTGGAGCAAGTACATCCGTCGTTGGTGGCCAAAGACGATGCTCTCGAGTATGTCGAGAAGCTATGTTTGCAGCTTTTGGGGATGTTATGCACCAAACCGAGTCCAATAAGTGTACAGGTTAGTTTTAGACATTTGTATTATTGTAGGGTACTTGACGTTTTTGCTTATAACTTATACAATTTTCGCCCAATTATTGTGAAATTTTGTAGAAATAGTCTTGAATAGTGTCTCCTGCTGCCCTTTGATTATTTCATATAACGATTCGTCTCTGAGTTATTGACTGCCAAAGTTTGAATATTTCCTTTTTGTTGGTTATGTGACGATTTTGCTCATAACTCTGTCAATTTTCATGCAAATTTTATGAAATTTTGTAGAAACAGTCTTGAATGGTTTCACATTGTGATAGCCATTGATTTTTTAATCAATACCCTTGCATTTTTGAGTTATTGGGTGTCAAAGTTTGTTTTTATCTTTTGGTTAGTTAAGGAAGCTTCTTTTGCATAAGTTTGATTCATTCTTTACAGTCAATTCCTCTGAAATTTTGTAGACACAATCTTGAATATTTTCCTCTTAATATTCTCTCTTGATTTAAAGATGAGATGAGTCAAAGTTTTTTTAACCATTTTGTAGGTTGAAACCTTTTTGCACTTAACATTGTTAATTTCCTGCGTATTTATAAGAAATTTCTTAGAAACAATCTTGAATAGTTTTTTCTTCTAATATTTTTTTAATATTTAAACTGGAACGATTGGTTTTTGAGTTATTGACTGTCAAAGTTTGACTATTACATTTAAGTTAGGTTTCAGCTTGTAACTTTGTTAATTTTCAAGAAATATATTTAATTTTTTGTTGTCCGGAATAGTTAATCTTTCCAATTTTTTTTACCAGTAAACGTTTTAACATTTGTTTGTACTATATACATATTAAACTTTTTTGTTCAGGATGTGGAAGATCGAGTTCAAAGCACATTCCCAAAACCCATTGACAAATGGGCCCTCAAAGAAGCACAAGATGCACTCCTCAAAGGCAAAAAGTACAAGCCAGTACTACCCGTCGACAAAATACATAACCTCCTACAAAAGGTACGTTTTAACGATATTTTCCCAATTACTCCACTCAACTTTTCCTATCTCTAATTCCTCTAATTAGGCAAATGACAACTGCCATTTTCTGGCTGCACTTCCATCTGTAATTTGATTAAAAAATAATAATCAATACTTTTTGTAGGAGTTACACCATTGCAAATTCGACACGACCGTCTCCCTTTTCCTCGTCGCCGTCTTGGAATACATCTCGGCAGACATCCTCAAGCTCGCCGGCAACTATGTCAAGCACATCAAACATGTGGAGATCACCTACCAGGATGTGCAGATCTCGATGAACGCCGACAAGGTAAATCTCTTTTTTCCACATCTTTTCAAAGTTTTCAAATAAATGAAATATGTTTTTGTTCTGTTGGCTGATCGCTCGCTGTCGATCATGCTGCAAATTTATCTCCTCTTTCTCTCTTATTCATTCATCTCCATTTCATTGAGTTGTGTTTGTGTTTGTTGACGCATTCATCCATCCATAATTTACTCGATGAGTTGTTTTGCTTAATTCGCTGGAAATTTTTGCTTTTCACGCCCGCCTCAGACCACAGCTATGGTAGGTAATCATTGTTCATGCTAGAAACATTTCATTTTTTTAATTTAAAAAAATGTATTTAAAAATTCATTTGCTTAGAGCGAAAATGAAATGTTTCCTAGTGTGAAGTTTGTGTTGTGTGTTTCAACTTTTGGATTTGCTGCTTTTTCTATTTGTTTCCAGTCATGTGTTACTTTCTGTTTTTGTTTGTTTATTTCGTTATGTAACTTTTTGCTTATTCATGTTTTCATCTTAAGGCGTTTGTCGTACATATTTTGTTGATTTATTGTCAAGTTTGATGTAATATAAGTTTTGAAATTTGGAGAAAACAAAAACCTAAGAAATTTCCATGCGTCGCGCTATTTTTTTCTATGAAGAAAAGATATTTATCTCTAGGAAGAAAAGAACAATTGTATGTACTATACATTATTTCTTGATAGGCGTTGATGGATATGTTCTGCCAAAACGAATCCGGCGTCCCCGTAAACACGCTGGAAACCGCCGTCGTCGCACCATCACGCGGCTCGCTGACCTACGAGGACGTGGTACGCGAATTGATGGCGTCGGAGCGGCAGTACCTGCGCGAATTGCACATGATCATCCGCGTGTTTCGCGAGGAGATCATCAAGCTGCAGGCGAGCCAGAGTCAGCTGGACGCGATCTTCTCGAACATCCTCGACATCTACGACCTCACCGTCACGCTGCTGGGCAGCCTCGAGGACGTGATGGAGATGGCGCAGGAGCAGCAGATGCCGTACGTCGGTACGTGCTTCGAGGAGCTCGCCGAGGGTGCCGAGTTCAGCGTGTACAATCGCTACGCGCAGGACGTGATGTCGGCGACTTGCCGTGACACGCTCAATTCGCTCCTCAGCCAGCAGGACGTCAACAAGATGGTGCTCACCGCCGGCACCGGCATGAAGCTGGCGCTCAAATACTACCTGCCAGCGCTGCTCATGGGCCCTATTCGGCATTGTTTCACCTACGAGGAGTATCTCAAGTTGTTGATTGGTTTGTCGCAGGCGCCGGATGATAAGGAGGCGCTGCTGCAGGTTGATGGGTTGCTTATTCCTTTATTCGCATTTCTAGGTAAGTTTTTTTTCTTCTAGTTTTGTTTGTTTAATCTCTATAATATTCCGATGTGTTAAAAGTACTTTTTAGTGAAATTAAGTTGTTTGATCAGATAAATACAGGTTTTCCCTTAATTTTTACCCAACTTTCATAAAATCTCAAAAAAAACATGTTAACAATATATGTAAACTCACATTTTAACGAAAATAAGTCGTTTGAACGCGGCTTAACACGGTTTTTTTTCATATATTTTAATAAAAATCTTCCAAAATATCAGGAAGAACTCTTGTAAACGTTCGAATTGTTAAAGATACCGATTTTCCGTTGTGTCCAATCATATTTTCAACGAATATAAGTCGTTTGATAATATTCCGATGTGTTAAAAGTACTCTTAGTGAAAATAAGTTGTTTGAGCACATAAATGCAGGTTTTCCCTTAATTTTTACACAACTTTCATAAAATGTCAGAAAAAAACATTTTAACGATGTATTTAAACTCACATTTTAACGAAAATTAGTCGTTTGAGCACAGTTGCACACTATTTTTTCATATATTTTAGTAAAAGTCTTCTAAAATATCAAAAAGAACTCTTGCAAATTTTCGATTTGTTAATAATACCGATTTTCCGTTGTGCTCAATGTTATTTTCAACGAATATAAGTCATTTGATTGTAAATATGTTTCCCTCTTATATTTTCAAAACCTATTTTTTTCAGAACGTTCTTATCCATTCCACATGTTACCACGCACCTCACAACTGCATCCACGAGCGCGACGACAAGCAGCAATCGAGAAGATCCAAGAATTAGAGAAAAATGTCGAAAATTGGGATTCCAAGGACTTAGGACAATGTTGTAACGAATTTATACGAGGTTAGTTACTGTTTTTCAATTAATTTCATTTCAAAGTTACTTCTAAAGTCTCATAATCAAAAAAAAATTAACAATGTTTTTTTTTTTCTATACAGATGATGTTTTAATGAAGGTAAGCTCCGGCAAACGCTTAACAAAACGTCGCGTCTATCTCTTCGACGGTTTGATGATCCTCTGCAAGCATAACTCACGGCGCGTTTCCTCGGCACATGCGAACCACCCGGAGTGGCGCCTCAAGGAACGTTTCTTTCTTCGTAAGCTGGAGATCATCGACCACGCCGACACCGACGAAGTGAAGCACGCCTTTGAACTCTCGCCGCGAATACATCCGCCGATTATCCTGTGCGCGGCAAGCGCCGAAGATAAAAATTCGTGGATGGCGGATATTGTGATGCTGAACACGCGCTCGATGCTCGAGCGCATCCTCGACAGCATTCTCTCGGATATTGAGCGCAAACATCCGTTGAGATTGCCCGCGCCCGAGCTGTACAAGTTCGCCGAAGAGGACTCCAAGGAAAATATCATACTCGAGCAACGCGAGAATGGTGGCGTGCCGCTAATTAAAGGCGCGACGATTTACAAACTTGTAGAACGATTGACGTACCACATCTACGCGGATCCGAAGTTTGTGCGGACGTTTTTGACGACCTATCGGTCGTTTTGCGCTCCCGTCGAGCTGCTGGAGTTGCTGATTGAGCGGTTTCACATTCCGGATCCCTCGCTGGTGTACGAGCAGGAGGGCAGCAATTGCGACACGGACAAGATGCAGAAGAACTCGCAACGCGAGGATTGGAAGCGGTATCGCAAGGAATATTGCCAGCCGGTGCAGTTTCGCGTGTTGAACGTATTGCGACATTGGGTGGATCATCATTTCTACGATTTTGTGAGGGATGAAGTGCTTTTGGAGAAACTTATGGGCTTTCTGGAGTCGGTAAATGGGAAATCTATGAGGAAATGGGTTGATTCTGTTTTGAAGATTGTTCAAAGAAAAAAGGTGAGTTTTTTTTTTTTCTATTATCGCATGAAATAAGGGGCCTCAAGTTATATTAATAGTCTCAAGAACATCGTGATCGATTTATTGAAAAGTCAAACTCTTCTTTTATAAAATCAGTGATTTCCCAATGTTTTCAATAGAAAGAGGAACTCTTCTTTTTTAAGAACGAAATAGGAATCTTTCGATTGTGACTAGTTTGACTAGAAAATACAATATGCTCAAGGTATTTTTTTTCTGTTTTTAAGCTGGAGCAGCAAAAACCAGACGGTCAACCCCAGCGCCCATGGGTAATCGACGGACATAAACCGCCCGTGGAATGGCATCTGGCCCACAAGGAAGAAGACTTCTCTCTGATGACGCTACATCCCGTCGAATTGGCGCGGCAATTAACGATGCTCGAGTTCGACCTCTACCGGACGATCAAACCTTCCGAACTAGTCGGCTCGGTGTGGACGAAAAAGGATAAGGAACAAACGAGCCCGAATTTACTCAAAATGATCAAACATACTACAAATGTAAGTTATTTTTACTAAATTTCTTTCGAATTTTCAGTATTATTTTATCTTTATTATTATTTTTATCATTACTCTTATTTTTTTACAATTGCTTAGATGACGCGTTGGTATGAAAAGAACATTGTCGACACGCCAAACTTTGAAGAACGCTGCGCCGTTGTGAATCGAATCATTGAGATTATGACCCATCTCGATGAGTTGAATAATTTTAATGGGGTCCTTGCGATCAGCTCTGCCATGGGTTCAGCGTCTGTGTTTCGGCTGAAACATACGTTAGCTGTACGTATTTTGTTTAAAATCTGTTATAAACTTTCTTTTTCCCCGATTTTGAACTGTTATTGAACATTTTATTGTGATTTTTTAAAGGCATTATCGCCACAAAACAAAAAAGTCTTGGACGAGTGCCCAGGAGCTGACGATCGCTTTAAGAAATACCAGGAAAAGTTGCGTTCTATTAATCCACCCTGTGTGCCATTCCTTGGGATGTATCTGACGAACATCCTGCATATTGAGGAAGGAAATCCGGATTTTCTGCCCAATAGTCAGTTAATAAACTTCTTCAAACGCCGGAAAGTCGCTGAAATCACAGGGGAGATTCAACAGTATCAGAATCAGCCGTATTTACACGAATTAGTACCAAAAATTAGGGTAAGTATACTTTGCTTTATTTATTGAACTAATCCTTTTAGTATTTAAAGGGAATTACTGTTGCTGATTGGTAAAACATTAAAATTTCCTTTTGGTTTTAGAATTACTTAGAGAAACTAAATCCGTTTGAAGATATGTCCGATACGGACATACAAAACTATCTCTTCAACAAAAGTATGGAGATCGAGCCGCGAGGTTGCAAGCAAGTGCCGAAATTCCAGCGCAAGTGGCCGCCAGCGCATTTGAAATCGCCGAGTACGAAGACGAAGCGAGCGTCGTCGGTTGCACCAGCGCCTGCGTTCAACTCCACATCGTCGGTGTCGACGTCTTCGGCGCTATCTTCGTCGGCGGGTATGATTGCGAACGCGACGCTGAGCAATCACAATGCGAAAAGTGACGACTCAGGCAAGGAGGATTCGAGTAAGTCTGATAGCGAGTTTAGTATTTTCGCTTCGGTGCAACTGGGGCAGAACAGTCCGACGCTGTCGCCGGCATCGCCAGCCCCTGTCACACATATTGGCGTTTTCCAACCGGGACACGTTCGAAGTCCGAGTGTGTCGAGCACGTCGTCGAGTATCAGTCGACATCGGCCGGAGCCATTGCCACCACCTTCGTTTGTGTAAGTTTTTTTTTTCTGTTTGTTTTGTTTTATTTGTTGATATTTAATATATCCACACTTTTTTTAGTCCACCACGTCACAGTCATCAATTCGCCCCCAGCAGTCCGGGTCCGCATAGTCCAGCATCGCCGGGTCCCTACGTCGCCCTGCAGGAGCCGAACAGCCCTCGTTTACCGCCCTCGACGCCGCCACCGCTGCCACCGCGAATACGCCGTGATAGTCCGGAAATTCGTTCGCCTCAGCAGATTAAACAGGCGCCGGACGCGCCTCCTCTGCCGCCACGACGCGAGCCAGCGGCGTCGCCGAGCGGCAGCCACCACGCGGGGATGTACGGGGGCGGCGGTGGGACGATGCCTCGGCTAAATCCGACGCACACATCGCAGCTGCACATTCGCCGCCATGCCAACCATCATCCACAGTTGCCAGTGCGAGGGCTTAACAATGGCAGCACCAAGTAAGTCTTAAGACTTCTATTTGTTAAAACCTTTTCAGGCGAAATTTTGATTCTTTATCTTACATAGTAGAGGCGCACTGCGCCGCTCGCGTTCAGATGCGTCGCATACGCGACGCAAACGTTCGCTACTGCAGATGATGGAGACGAAGTTGCATCATTTGGATTGTTCTGGTGTGAGCACCAGAAAATCTTCGTCGCCACATTAATTTATTTCCCTCTATCTTTTTTTCGTTTTTTTCTTTTTATTTTTTCTTGTTCCTTTTTTGTCTCTGCCTTTTTGATCCTTTGATTTGAATTCTAGAAATGATTCCTACTTAATGATAAATGTTGTGAAGCTTGTTGTAAACTCCTCTAGTAGTAGATGTGTGTATTACAAATTCAATTCAAATCGTTGAATGTTTTATAGCCTGCCACCCCAACCCCCGAGCATATCGCCGCGCCTGATGAGTGATTCCAGCTCGACGTCCTCCGGGCAGACGACCCCGCGCCTGCCGCCGCGCCCCGCCGTCCGCTCCGCTGGCCCCACGTCGGCATCCGCCAGTGCATCCGCCGGCACGATGTTCCCCTATCCGAGCACGACGAACACGTAGAGATACCCGTATCCCCGTCTCCTACACCTCATCCCTAAACCAATCCTAAAACCCTTTAAAAGAACTCGTGTGTACCCTAATTCCTAGAGAAAAAAACATGTTTCCACCGACCCCCCAACCAACACAACCAAAATCAACATTTTCGCATACAGGGTAACACGAAACGCCGTAGCTGCTTGCGGTCAGACAGCCAATCGTAAACATTAACTTATGATATTGGCAAAGCAAAAAAACTCATCAACAACAAACAACGTGCCAAAGGAATCAAAGAACCACACTAATCGCCTGGATCTATGTAAATATTGTACAAACATTAGCAGCACATATATACGACAAACTAAGA
The DNA here is from genome assembly GCA_027575185.1 of Mimaenictus wilsoni. NCBI lineage: Eukaryota > Metazoa > Arthropoda > Insecta > Coleoptera > Staphylinidae > Mimaenictus > Mimaenictus wilsoni. Next base: position 12,181 of record JAODAC010004856.1, read on the forward strand.
CAAAAACAAATCAACGGGCAATACTAAAACATTGACTTTTTTTCAACATTGGATGTTTCATCACGAAACACATTACCAATTTTCAATTTCTGTTGAAGCTGGTTTAGTATTTTTCCCTGTTTTTCTTCACATTGAAAACTTGAATGGAAAAATAATCAATGTACATACCAATGTTAATGTTTAAATAATATGCAAAAAGGAATTGCTAAAAACATAAATGAAAAAAGACATACAAAAAGAAACAGATTTATGGCGCAAATCAGCTAAAACTATTTAGGAACAAACAGAATAAGAAAAAACATAACACACAGAGAGATGATATAGAAAAAAAAAGCGTTTTATAAATAATTATTATTTGAAAACTGTGATAGTAGAAAGGACCATTATTTGTAAAAAAAAAACTATAAAAAAGATGAAATAATGTAATATTATATAATTGTAGTCGTGATGTGTGAACGCATAAAAGCAGAAGAGCAATGCAGAGGTATACCGAGCAGGTGGCAGTTTCGAGAAGACACTTTTACTCATGTTTTTATGTGTATGACGAGTTGTGTTTGTTTTGTGCAGTACAAGAAAAGAAAAACGCGTGCGAAACGTTATGTAGGATTAATATCTGGATATTGATGTCTTTCCAAATGCCAAAACAAATCCAAAATGCGTTTAGAAACCCATGGGTATTCACGTGGATTTTGTGTCATCCCCCCTGAATAATAATAAACAAAGAGAACATTAAAATTAATAACAATGCCTGAGAACGAAGATGTGAAAGAGTTTTATTAGCATGGAGATTATATAATTATGAATATATATATATTAAGATGACGCGCGCAGAACTATTGAAATGCAACAAAAACAAATTGATCAAGTACAATAAATGTATAATATATCAATGTAAATTTGCAATACTTTATTCCTTTCTTTTTGTTTATAGTATTTGTGTTTAGAGTGAAAATAAGTTTCAAAATTTGCGGTTACGCTTCGGTAGATTGCGCATGCGCCTATATGATGATGTGATGTTAACATGAAAATATTTAAATTTTAAAATTGATTTTCTCTAGTTTCAAACAAATTACAACTAGTTTTATGAAAAATTTCTATCATATTAAATAACAATTGAAGGGTTATACATAATTAGGAATGAAAAGATGTGTTTTTAAAGAAATTATGTTGATGTTTGTTAAAGTGAACCATTCTGTATAGGCTGCTTGTATTCTAACCTCAAAATAATGTACTACTTATCGTTTTGTGAATTTCAAAGAACTCCTTAAAGTCGTGGAAAATGTCGAGCAGTTTGGATCAATTCGTCAACCGTATCCTTTTAAATAGTTTCTAATCTTGTTAATGCTACTTTACTTTCTAATTCCACATGTATTTGAACGTTAAATTAACCTTAATTCATTATTTAATGCTTAGATACCGTTTCAATCATCACATCAGATGGCAGGAACTTTATTGTAAGTATTTACATTTATTAATTCTGTGTTATTTGTTGCTAATTCTACGTATACGTTTAGGGTACATTGAAGGGCTTTGATCAGACAATCAACATCATCATTGATGAGTCACACGAAAGAGTTTATTCTTCGGCTGCTGGTGTTGAGCAAGTTATGCTTGGCTTGCACATCATACGAGGCGATAATGTGTAAGTTTCCTTTGTTAAATTTCATTGTAATGTAATAATAATTATTGACTTATTATTGTGTATTGTTGCAGGGCTATTGTCGGCCTAATTGACGAGGACGTTGATAATCGACTGAATCTGGCCAGTATAAAAGCGGAACCATTAAATGCAATTGTCCATTGACTTCTTTAAGCAGACTTACAATTAAATCAAATATATCTTTGTTTATTAAGGTTTTGAATGTATTGGTTAGTTAGAAATTAACTTTTCTTTTCGTAAGAAATGATTCTCACAAATGAAAGGATTGTTTCATTTATTACTTCTTAATGTTAAGAAATAAATCGGAAAACATGAAGGAAGCAGAGGTTTTAGATGAAAGTCTTGGAAGACCTTTTCAATCCCTTCCAGAAAGTATAAGAACATTTGAAATATCTAATAGTTTATATGATATTAACTTTTAAAATTCGTGTGAATAAATGTCTATAATGAGGTTTTTTTTTAATTGAGCAATGATTAACGCGATGAGTGCATACTGCGTTTAGGGATGTCAACTTTCCACGAAATATCGATACTTTCGACGCGAAGAGATAAGGTTGATGATTGATGAAAGAAGTTTTATTATTTTCCATTTGTTACAAATTTCAATCCGTACAATTGCATTACATTGCATCAGAAACTCTAAGTACGGAAATGTGGTCAAAATTAAGTTTAAAATTGAATAAAAATGTTTTTAAAGAAGTCATTTTCTCGAAAACTAAAAAAAAGTTTTTGGATGTTTCTGCATTCTGTATTGTAAATAATGTCCTTTTTCATTAAATACGAGTTTTTCTTCCTGGCAACAAGGTCGGGGTGTTGGTGTAGTGGGTAAGGTGTATGCCTATTGTTTGGTCGCGGCGGGTTCGAATCCCGCCTGCGGAGATGGGAGAGATTTTATTTTTCAATATTATTTTTTAATCATACATTTTAGCAAAATAGAATGGTCAACCGCCGCTTCGCGGCGGTAGTTCGTTAACCCATTGGACTGCGATCTTATGGTTCGCCGCTTCGCGGCGAACCGCACCGAGTCACGACTCACGAGCACCGACTCCACGGGGGTTCGAACTCGCGAACTCCTTGTTCGAAGCCATCGACTCTACCACTATACCACGTGGGCGGCATACACCTGACCGAAACTTTAGGGATTAAAACGAACACATTTATGATGTACAGAGAATAAGATTGCAATATTTTGAAATGCAATTGTACGAATTGAATGGAAATGGAAAGTAAATAAAAAACTTCGAAAATGCGAGAAAGACTTTCATTGAAATATAATTTATTTGTAACAGAGATTCTCTAAAACTATTTAACTTTTTCAGGATGTTCTTCCGAAAGGTACCATGTAGGTACCAAATGTCGGAACTAATATACTAATATACTCATACACATACATACCACCAGTCTTGGTATAAGGCAATTACAACACAATTGAAAGAAATAGGACACGAACAAATGATTTTAGTTAATAATTTTTCTAAATATTTATTAAAGTCAGAACTGTAAATTGTACCACTACATTGCGTACTTGTAGGCAAACAAAGCCTCTGATTGGGAGGCTGATCCATGAGCACCCTCCACAGTAAAGTAGAACATACCATTTTATTGCTGAACATTAACTTGAATAATAAATAAAATGGTCTAAATACTATTTATTGTTGTACAAATTATGTAGTACAAAGTCATTATGATACATAAAACAAGACACTAACTGTACGTCTAGTAAATAAAAATAAATGAAAAATAAATACAATGTATATCAGTCGTGCTGTGACTTCTTTGACTTATTTTACACATTTCACAATAATTCCCTAATTGCAAAATACAAATAATCTCCCTCCCTATTATCACATTAAATAATTTCTCCTAACTAGTATCGTATAACAATCGGATAAATGCGCCTCCTGCCTATGTACACATGATATTCACGTAGTCAACTAGTCGTAAGAGTAAATCAAGTCAATGACTAAATTTGCTTGCCTAGGATAAATAACTTAGCAACGCAATGCCTGTGGATAAACATAAATTAATCGAAAAAAGAGCGCTTAGCCATACATGTTATCAGATTACACATAAAATGGCAGCTGACAATGAGTAGAAAACAAATTTTACTCCAACATCGCGAGATACATCACATTTCAAATTTTATGAGCTTATGATACTAAAGAAATCGTGTTAAGTACTGCAGGAACTTTTCTGCACCGGGAGGAAATAAATCGGCATTTAGACGAGTTTTACCCTGTGTTCTTCCCTCCCAAAACGTTTCAGGATTATGCTGAATAGTATTAGTCTACTATCGTTTATTTGTATTATTATTAGCATCGAAGAATCCTAGAGTCCTGAGGGTGTTCGAAACGCGTGCGACGAGGGGGTCTTTGTACTTCCAGATGGTCGTGTCCATGACGCTGGTTTTCCGATATTCCTCGCAGCTTTTCTTGAGGGTTTTCACGCAGTCAGCGCGATAATGATGCAGTTGGGCATCGTCGGTTTCGATTGGGTAGGAGGTGCAGGAGCTGCCCAGACAGGAGAGTGGGAAATGATTGTGTAGGGTGAGGACCTTTTCGGTGTTGTGGAAACATTTAACATATTGCCCGGGTTTGGTGAAGTTTTTCGCACGATATACATGCTGAAGCATGTGCATATATTTAGGGACGTCTTTGAACCAGCCGTGGTCGTGGAGAAGGTCGTCGAGGAAGTAGACATTGCGTACGTTGTACGAGGCACGGTCAGCTTGGTTGATTTTCTGTGATTTAGGCAGGACGACGTCCATCAGCTCGCGCCAGGTGCGTGCGTCTTTTGGCATGATCACCTCGTCGATGTCCAGCAGAGCGATGTATTTATACTCGTACATATGCTTGTAGAAGCAGTCATTGTATGGGATTAATTCGTTTTGTCTCTTGTTGTTTGTCTTCTTCGTAAGGTAGAGGTGCTGGAAGGATGGCACGTTTGGTTGGCCGCCAGCCAGGCTGATTGGTGTAACTTGGACCTTGCCTGAAATAAATGCAAAAAAATCTGTTTTACTTTAAGAAAATTTGCTGTATATTTTAATTCAAATTTGAAATTTCGATGGCTATTGAACAATAACGAAAATCTATCAACGAATTTGAAGAGTATATTTTTTGCATATTTTCCAGGATATATGCTTAATTTTTTAAAAACATAAATTAATGACATCTATCGGACAAGTACCATAATTAAAAAATCGCCGAGCTGAAAGTCTTATGTAGATACCTGCATAACCGAATTTGTGAACTTCTGGCATTCAAATCTAGATGGCGATTCCTGTTTTAAAATTATATTTAACTCGAATGTTTAAATTAATTTGAAAATTTCTGGGATAGGAACTTTTGCTTGTTTCGCGTACTTGCTCACCCGAAATAGAGCAGATAATGTAAAAAATATATGCAAAGACTATAGTCTTTGCACTTTTTTACAGATAACTTCGCAGAATATTTGTGGGTGTTAAATGATACATTTTGTAAAATCATCAATATACTTACAAATATAATTAATTATTTCCTAAGTTTGAAAAATATTTCTAGAGTATATAAAAGAGTATCAGGAAAATTGAAATTTATTTCATTATATAAATTATATAAAAAGCGAAATTGGCTAATAAAAAAGGTAAAATTGCACTACCGAAAAACGTATTGTCTGGCTAAACTGTTAGAGATAATTAAATTTTTCTAATGTGAACAAATAGAAGAAGACTTTTGCAACAATTGTTGTTATTTTCAAATATGTACAATTTACAGAATGGACGCTACAGTCCTTCAAAATTAACGAATTTTTTAAATTAAAGAAATCACGCTCCGGGAAATCTCATTTTTCTGCTAATCTAATAGAGATAATTAAATTTTCTCAACTTAGACTTATAGAGGAAGAGTCTGTGCATCAAATGCTATTATTGCCAAATTTATACCATTATTAGAATGGGCGCTAGAGCCCTTCAAAATGGAAGATTTATTTTAAATTTTTGAAAATACACTCCGGAAAATCTCACTTTCCGGCTAAACTAATAGAGATAATTAAATTTTTTCAACTTAGGTTTATAGAAGAAGAGTTCGTGCATCATCTGCAATCATTGCTAAGTTTGTATTATTTTTAAAATGGACGCCAGAACCCTTAAAAGTTGAAGAAATTATGAACGTTTCAAGTTTACACTCAGGAAAACCTCATTTTCCGGCTAAACTAATAGAGATAATCAAATTTTCTCAACTTAGACTTATAGAAGAAGAATTCGAGCATCAGCTGCTATCCTTTTCAAATTTATACTATTTTTAGAATGGATGTTAGAGACCCTAAAAGTTGAAGAAATTATGAGATTTTCAAAAATACTCTCCGGGAAATCGAATTTCCGTGTAAACTAATAAAAATAATTAAATTTTCTCAACATAAGCTTATAGAAGAAGAGTTCAAGCATCATCTGCAATCATTGCCAAGTTTATAGTATTTTTAGAATGGACGCTAGAGTCCCTAAAAGTTGAAGAAATTATGAGATTTTCAAAAATACTCTCCGGAAAATCGAATTTTCCGTTTAAATTAATAGAAATGATTAAATTTTCTCAAGATAAGTTTATAGAAGAAGAGTTCGTGCATCAACTGATATCATTGTCAAATTTGTAAAGTTTTTGACATAGACGCTACAGCCCTTCAAAGTTGAATAATAAATGAAAATTTCAAATATATACTGTGGAAAATCTCATTTTCCGACTAAACTAATGGAGATAATTAAATTTTTCCAACTTTAGCTTATTGAAGAAGAGTTCGTGCATCAACTGATGTTATTGCGAAACTTGTAACAGTTTCAGAATGAATGCTAGAGCTCTTGAAAGTTGAAGAAGTTATAACATTTTCAAAAATAAACTCCGGAAAATCTCATTTTCCGTCTAAACTAGCAGAGATAATTAGGTTTTTCTAACATAAGCTTATAGAAGTAAAGTTCGGCGATCAACTAGTATCACTTCCAAATCTGTACCATTTTTAGAATTGACGCTACAGGCCCTCAAATTTGAAGAATTTCTGACCTTTTCAAAATGACACTTACCTTCCTGTTCGTAGTGGTCCAACACTTTGGTGATATTCGGATGTGTTTGCAGCTTATAAAAGAAGACCTTATCAGCTCCTAGGATATTCAATAGTTCAATCCACTCAACCAGCCTAACCGACAAATCCTCATGTAGAAAGTCCAATCCTTTAACGCACACAGCAAAGTCCTTCTTCACCGCAGGTTTATTGTAAATCACTCTGAGATTATTTGTCGCATTATCGCACTTTCTCTCGACGAGTGAAACACTCGCAGGCACTTGATTCCTATACTGCGGCGGTAGGATACACGCAATCAGATAGGGTTGATAAATTCCTTGCTTGTAATTCCCCCACTTTTTGTACCAAATGTACTTGTACTCGAAATACTTCGCAAAGACCGGCTCCTTCTTCCCCTCGAACCAGAACTGACAATAGGTGACTACAGTCGGTTCAATCCTGTCGATCATTCCAAGAATACGCACTGTAGCACCCAATCGATTCTGTGGACGTTTATCCAGATAAGCGCCATATAACTGGAACGTACCGTTTTCGGTGCGCAACGTTTGCCAATACAAATTGTTGAATTCCAAGTCGAACATGCTGGGAAACTTCGCACAGGTGGCATTCATCCCCATCGGTTTATTCTTGTACTTGTTCCAGTAGACTATTGGCAGAGAGGGCATCTTGCTCTGGATCTCCTCGACGAGTTTGTCCTCGCTGAGGGAGGGCGAACGGTCGATGGAGGGGTCCTGATCGAGGGTTTCTGTCGTAGCGTCGGCGTGACGTGTTAACGTGTCATGGCTTTTTGCCAGGAGTAACCGCGATGGCAAATGTGGACTGATAGCTACATCGAAACCGGACCGCACTTGATGGATTATCATCAACGACGTGAACATCACGAGGCCCAGTAGGATGATTTTTGTTAGCCAACGGCCGCCGAGGCCTTTCCAAATCGACAACATTCTGCAAATTAAGAAATTTGTGAAAATTTAGTCTTTCCATTGATTATACCACGTGTACAAAGTTGGTAACCATGATAACTTCTAGTTACCCTAAAATCTAATACATTTTAACATGTGTTACCATGGAAATTATTTGTAGAAATGTTTAGTTACCAGAAATACTGACGTAAAAATACATGAAACGTAATCGCAGAAATTTATGAAGAAACGTTATTATTTTGATGTTATAAGGTGTTTATATTAAAATTTATGAATATTCCCTACACTGCTTAGAAAGTATATTAAATGCTCTATCTAATAATGCATAATTTATTTTAAAATGTTGTATTTTTCCGGCGGAAAATCAATTTTCAAACTGTATTAATAAAATTCAAAAAATATGAAACAAGAATTTTTAGATAGCAAAATTCGGTACTTTCAGTTAAACTTTTTCAAAAAATTTTGATGACTAAATTAACTACATAAAATTTCCTTTCTTAAAATGTATAACTCTTTAAAATGGCCTGATATTATATGTGGAAATTTAAGTCCTAAATTTTAATTGTCAAAATCACAGTATATCGCAGTGAAACGATGGATTACGCGCTTTTCTTTTACTTCTTAAGGTATTTTTCCTGAATATTTTTACAATTCTTTTAAAGAAATCATAAAGTACTTTAAATTTCCTTTCTGTAGAGGTGATTTTCTTTACAATATTTAGAGATTTACCTAGGAAAAACTCCTCTGTAAACTTTACATCTAAAAATTGAATACTGCCGGAAAACAAAATTACTTCTCTTACATTTTCGTATTTACAGAAGTTTCTATGAATATTTTGAGAAATATTTTACTTTATACATAATTATATTATCATTTTCCTAGGTAAATTAAATGTCAAAACTTATTAAATAAAATTTCTTTTTAAAGTTAAATTTTATTCAAGATGCGTTCTTATTTTACATTTTAAGACAATTTCTACAAACATATTACGATATATTTTTATGAAATAATAAACTACTTTAAATTTTCTGTCGTATAATATAGGTTTTTTTAAAATATTCAAATTTTTTATCTAGGAAAAACTTCATTGAAAACTTTACATATCAAAATTTAATACAGCCGAAAAATAACATTACTTCTCTTGCATTTTGAAATTTCTAGAAATTTCCATGGATATTTTAAAATGTGCATGGATGAATTCGGAAAGTACATTTTCTTTCTAATGATGTATAAGTAATTAAACTATGTTGTCATTTTCTCAAGGAGATTAGATCTCAAATGTGATTTAATAAAACCACTTCTTACAGCTAAAGTTTATGCATTTTTAAATTTTAAGGTACTTTCTAGAAATATATTAAGAAATATCTTAATAAAATATTAAAGTACTTTAAATTGCCTTTCTTATGATATGTTTTTCATTAAAATACTCAAATGTTTATCCAAGAAAAACTTCACTGAAAACGTTAGATATAAAAATTCAATTCAGTCGAAAAACAAAATGATTTCTCTTACATTTTGGTCTTTCTAGAAATTCTCATTGATATTTTAAGAAGTACATGACTGAATACTTAGAGTACATTAAATTTCCTTTCTAATGATGTATAACTCATTAAATTTTGTTATCAATTTTCCAGGTATATTAAACGTTAAACCTTATGAAATAAAATTTCATTTTAAAGTTAATACAAGATGCGTTTTTATTTTACATTTTAAGACACTTTCTAAACTCATATTAAGAAATATTTGCCAGAAATAATAAAGTATTTTAAATTGTCTTTCTTATATCAAAGATTTCCCTAAAATATTCAAATTTTTTATCCAGGAAGAACTTCACTGAAAACTTTAAATATACAAATTTAATCCAGCCGAAAAACAAAATGTCTTCTCTTACATTTTGCTATTTCTAGAAATTTCTATTAATATTTTAAGAAGTGTGTGAATGAATACGTAAAGTACATTAAATTTCCTTTCTAATGATGTATAACTCATTAAATTTTGTTATCATTTTTCCAGGTATATTAAGCGTCAAACCTTATTAAATAAAATTTCTTTTTAAAGTTAATACAAGATGCGTTTTTATATTACATTTTAAGGCACTTTCTAAAATTATATTAAGAAATACTTTCCAGAAATAATAAAGTATTTTAAATTGTCTTTCTTATATCAAAGATTTCCCTAAAATATTCAAATTTTTTATCTAGGAAGAACTTCACTGAAAACTTTAGATATACAAATTTAATCCAGCCGAAAAACAAAATGTCTTCTCTTACATTTTGCTATTTCTAGAAATTTCCATTGATATTTTAAGAAGTGTATGAATGAATACGTAAAGTATATTAAATTTCCTTTCTAATGATGTATAACTCATTAAACTATGTTATCATATTCCCAGGTAAATTAAGCCTCAAAAGTTATTTAATAAAATCACCTCTTACAGCTAAATTTTGTGCAATAGGCATTTTTATTTTAAATTTTAAGGCACTTTCTAGAAATATATTAAGACATATTTTAATCAATTAATAAAGTACTTCACATTTTCTTCCTTATGATGTATTTGTCCTAGAAATATTTAAATATTAACCTGAGTAAAACTCACCTTTAAATTTTACACATGAAAATTGAGTGAGTACCGGAAAACAAAATGATTTCTCTTAGATTTTGGCTATTTTTAAAGATATTTTAAGAATTTTTTCAACGAAATCATAAAATATATTAAATCGGTTTTTTAATAAGATACTTACAATAATTATATTTAAACATTTTCCCTTTTGAAACAAGCTCCAAATATCCATAAATATCGAAGAATTAAAAAATATCATTCCGCTATTTTCTGAATGAAATTGCCTTCATAAAAACACTTAAAACATGACCATGTCACAGTACATTCACTAAAAATTATAAATATGGGCTCCTGCAAGATTTGCCAAGTTGCCAAATAGAAACTACAATAAGTAGTTTAACAGTAGTAATAACATCAAACTTTCAACAAAACTCGACAAATACATCTCAAATGGAAATATAAAAGAAAAATTAATGGAGAGGACTGTAGGTTGTTAGTAAAACATGTTGAGATTTTGATGTGAAAAACACGATTTTTCGTCTCCACACATCATAAAACTGTATAATGTAAAAATTTTGTATAAATACATCTATTGTAACTTTTGGCTCGCTAGTACCCGACGATGCCTAACGGCGAAATGTACATTTATCAATTAAATTTGTAAAACAGTGACAAAAATCGTGTTTTTCACGTCAAAATAAAAGAAGAAAATGTAATTTCATGGTTATTTAAGATATGATCACCTACTGTCTTCATTCCCAACTTAACAATAATAAGAAATAATTAATATTTAAGCATATCTAAGTTCTAATGTTTCTAATGATTGAAATGACACTTAAGTTGGCCGCAAACGCTCGAAAGACAGGATGAGACAAGTTAATGACAGTTATAATTTGCTTTATGTATTACAAAATGACAAATTGTCTGATGAAAAACTTGACAATTACGCAACAAGTTGATAAACAGATAACGTCTAAATAGAATATAACGTATAAAACGTGTATATCTGGTTGAGGAAAACGATAACTAAGTCAATCAACATCGAATCTAACAGCATCTCGAATTCCGCACATAGTTTTCGGTCATTTCCTGGCTTTTGGTTCTTGCCTCCACTCTCTGGCTGGTTAGAATCGTTCGGTTCTTTGACTCTCTTCTCTTCGCCGGCGTTGGTTGACCTATCGATAAATTTCAAATGCATTTATGGGCAAAACGAGTGGCTGGCTGTATCCACTGAATCTCGTAAAGCTATAGCTCTCTTGCTTGCAAAGCAGGCAAGATCTAAAGCACTTGAGCTGAGCTTGAATGGCGTACGGAGAAGAGAGCGGGCGAAAGAGCAAAGGAGGAAGCTGGAGGAGATGGACCGTAAGAGATTGGTAAGCGCGTTCGAGAGGAACCGTGCGTTTTGCCGGCGGTTTGAGGCAAAAAAAAAGCGCACTATACAAGAGGCGTAAACGGCCAGCAGGTTGAACTTGAATAGGTTGATTATTAGGAGGTCAATAACATGCATCCGAGAATGGATTGAAGGTACGGAATGTTCTATACATTCAATATTTTCAACTGGAATCTTCTCAATAGAATCAAGAAATCGAATCTCGGATGATTTGCGATTGAGAGCTTCTCGTTTTTTTTTTCGTCCGGAATTTATTAGCAATTATTCAGAGCGATTTAATAAGCTGTAATTTGAGACAGTGATTAGGTAGGTACAGTTATTAGAAGCTGTGTTAAAATCGCAAAAAACTGGTTTAGTTCTAAATCAAGGTTGGACTAAAAATTTTAGTGACGTACGTTTTCAAACGATAAAAACGACTAGAAATTTTAATGTAAATCAATTGGAGTTGACATATTCAGTTAGATAATTTAATAAACTTTAACTTTACTTCATATTTGGTGTAGAAATATGACCTAGAAGTTGCAAAATGGTAAAAATACAAATTCGAAGAAATTTTGTTTAAGCGAGGATATCAAAATAATACCTCTCAAATCAACAAGTTTTGTTTCTACGTTTTTACCGTTTCTGTCAACAATATAGCAATGTTTGCATATCAAAATCGATAGTTCATTAAATTATCTTTCATAAGATGTATATTTTATTACATTTTGGTAAAAGTTAGTTCGTTTAATAAACCTTTAAAGTAAAAACTGCAAAAAGTTTGATGGACTAACTTTTTTGGTCATTTATATTTTCAAATCTTAATTACGGTCAGAAATATTAATGTAAATTAATTGAAGTCAACACATTCAGATAGAGAATTTAATAAACTTTAACTTTACTTCATATTTGGTGTAGAAATATGACCTAGAAGTTGTAAAATGGTAAAAATACAAATTCGAAGAAATTTTGTTTAGGCGAGGGTATCAAAATAATACCTCTCAAATCAACAAGTTTTGTTTCTACGTTTTTACCGTTTCTGTCAACAATATAGCAATGTTTGCATATCAAAATCGATAGTTTATTAAATTCTCTTTCGTAATATGTATATTTTATTAAGATTTGGCAAATATTAGTTCGTTTAATAGGCATTTAAAATATAAGCTGCAACAATGTTAACCGACTAACATTTTTCGTAATATACATTTTCAAACGTTAATTACGATTAGAATAATTAATGTAAATTAATTGAAGACAACACATTCAGATAGGGAATTTAATAAACTATAACTTTACTTCTTATTTGATGTAAAAATATGACATACAAGTTGTAAAATGGTAAAAATACAAATTCGAAGAAATTTTCTTATAGCGTGTAAATCAAAATAATACCATTCAAATCAACAAGTTTTGTTTACGTTTATACTAATTCTATTAACAATATATAAAAGTTTCTACATCAAAATCTATAACATATTAAATTCTCTTTCATAATTTGTGTATCCTATTTAAATTTGATAAAAATTACGTGCGTAATTGATGTATAAAGTCACTACTACCAAAATGACGATGAACTTAAAATTATGGTGCGACGTACATTTTCAAACGTTAATTACGACCCGAAATTTTAATGTTAACTACTTATGATTAACATATTGGGATAGAGAATTTAATGAACTTTTATTTTACTTCTAGTTTGGTCTAAAAATATTAAGTAGAAGTTGTAAAATTGTAAAAATACTAATTCAAACGAATTGAGTTTAAACGAGGAGAACATAATTGTTGGATTCAAATCAACAAGTTTTGTTTTCAGTGTTTTCCCACTTCTAGCTATAATATGTCAATGTATAAACATCAATATCGAAAGTTTATTAAATTATCTTTTGTACAATGTATATTTTATTTTAATTTGGTAAAAAATTGATGGTTTAATAAACCTTTAAATTCAACAAAACTTGTACAATTTTGAAGGACCAAAATTTTTGGTGACTTACATTTTCAATCGTTAATTACTACCAGAAATATTAATGACAATTACTTCAAATTGACCAATTCAGATAGATAATTTAATAAACTTTCATTCTCTTACTTGTTTAATAAGAAAATATCAACAAGAAGCTGTAAAATTGAAAAAAAAAATTATAAAGAATTACATTTTAACGAGGAAAGCAACATTTCCTTCAAATCAAGTTTTGTTTTTGCGTTTAAATCCCTTATATCAACAATATATCATCGTTAGATCATGAGATCGTTAGGTTATTAAATTCTCTTTCATAATATGTATATTCCATTTAAATTTCTTTAATATTACTTGGTGTAATTAACGATTAAAGTTAAAACTGCAAAGTTTCTAACAAACAAATCAACAAGTTTTGTTTCTATCATTTTTCGTGCTTTAATCAACAAATTCCAATTAGGAAAATATGAAAGCTGATAGTTTATTAAAACCTCTTTCATAATATACCAAATGCATGCAGCTGCACCTTTCACAAGACTTCTTAAAAACGCTTGAAAACTACCGGAAAAAATTGAAGTCGTCCCCAATTTGAAGTTACCAATTAAATTCAATAAAACTTGGATAAAAAGTGGCTGCAATTGATCGCAATTGACACAAATGCCTGTGATCTCAATATGGAGTGAAAGAACCGCTCTCTGCACGACATATCACACACACACACACGACACGACGCAAACGGCGTAAACAATCGAACGATAAAATGCAGTAAAAAGTCAGTAAATTAAAAACGTAGAATACAAATGCAAAAGAGTAAGAATTATACGACTGCGAAGAAACAATAACTTAAAATGTCGTAAATCTCTGCCAACAGTGCAGTATCGTATGTAATTTCACGGTTGTGAATGATTTCCACAAAATGCCCCATGAAATGTTATGTTAAATCCAGGTTAAGCACGAAAAATATGCATTTTTAGGTTATCAAAATGGGTTACGCGTTTGCATCGATACATTTACGATGATGGCACCAGCCTAGCAATTTCGATTTTTAATCGTTTCAATCGTGTTTAATTAGCGTTGGCAACGCGTTTGTCGATTTTTCAAACTAGTTTTGCTGTCACGCTGTTTAACTGTTTACCGCCAACAACTGGTTGATGCTTGAGGTTAGGTTGCATGTTTGGATGTGATAGGTAACCTCGAAAAAGTTGTAACAAGAACGTTTGTCACCTCGCAGCGTGGCATAACGCGAATTATTCTAACATTACGGAAGTTTGCGTCAAGTTTCGCGAAGAATAATAACCTGTCGAGTTCGGTGTGTCGTTTTCTGCATCCTTGATTTGCTTAAATCGCTTATGTTGAGGTTAATTTCGATCGGGAAATGTGGAAACTGGATCATATCGGTTTCCAGTTACTTGTTGCAAAAGTTTGCATACATTGACGTTGGTTAAATTGCTTTTAGGTTAAATTGAGGTTATTATACATTGATTTGAGGTTAATTTGAGGTTGGTGCTTTTAATGGGGAAGAGTAGAAACAAGTTTTCCAGTAGGCTTTGTGAATGTGGAAGGAAATTAGTGCCAAAGTCATAACCAACTTTGTTCAATGAAACCGAGCATAAATTAATTAAGTAGGTTTACCGACTTGGTGTTTTCTTCCTCAATTTTCAGCTTTCTTTCATTTTTAAACAATTGTAAACGTTACTTTCTTCATCAAATGAAGTGTAGAATTGTAATTTGTTAAATTGTCTTTCCTAGTATGTTTAGTGAAAACCGAAAAGTTTGTTAGTTTCTTGGGAAATTGTAGTTTAAAGTCAAAATGTGTAGTCAAATTTCGAAAACGGTCTGTCGTTGTATGAAATCAACAATATTTGTTTTCCCATTTTCACAGGTTTTTATTAATATTTTCGAAAGAAGTAACATGTTTCATGAAAGTTCATAAAATTTTCTTTCTGAATATATTTATTTCAAACCGAAAAGTTTATTAGTTTTTTTGGAAATTATAGTTTAAAGTCAAAATGTTTAGTCAAATTTCGAAAACGTCTGTTGATGCATGAAATCTACAAGATTTGCTTTGCCATTTCTTCAAGTTTATATTAATATTTTCGAGAGAAATAAAATGTTTTATAAAAGTCCATAAAATTCTCTTTCTGAATATGTTTACTTCAAGTCAAAAAGTTTGTTAGTTTCTTCGGAAATTGAAGTTAAAAGTCAAAATGTTTAGTCCAATTTCGGAAACGGTCTGTTGATGTATGAAATCAACAACATTTGTTTTCCCATTTTCACAGGTTTTTATTAATATTTTCGAAAGAGGTAACATGTTTTATGAAAGTTCATAAAATTCTCTTTCTGAATATATTTACTTCAAACCGAAAAGTTTATTAGTTTCTTTGGAAATTATAGTTTAAAGTCAAAATGTTTAGTCAAATTTCGAAAACGTCTGTTGATGCATGAAATCTACAAGATTTGCTTTGCCATTTCTTCAAGTTTATATTAATATTTTCGAGAGAAATAAAATGTTTTATAAAAGTCCATAAAATTCTCTTTCTGAATATGTTTACTTCAAGTCGAGAAGTTTGTTAGTTTCTTGGGAAATTGAAGTTAAAAGTCAAAATGTTTAGTCCAATTTCGAAAACGGTCTGTCGATGTATGAAATCAACAACATTTGTTTTCCCATCTTCACAGGTTTTTATTAATATTTTCGAAAGAAGTAACATGTTTTATGAAAGTTCATAAAATTCTCTTTCTGAATATATTTATTTCAAACCGAAAAGTTTATTAGTTTCTTTGGAAATTATGGTTTAAAGTCAAAATGTTTAGTCAAATTTCGAAAACGTCTGTTGATGCATGAAATCTACAAGATTTGCTTTGTCATTTCTTCAAGTTTATATTAATATTTTCGAGAGAAATAAAATGTTTTATAAAAGTCCATAAAATTCTCTTTCTGAATATGTTTACTTCAAGTCGAAAAGTTTGTTAGTTTCTTGGGAAATTGTAGTTTAAAGTCAAAATGTTTAGTCAAATTTCGAAAACGGTCTGTCGATGTATGAAATCAACAACATTTGTTTTCCCATTTTCACAGGTTTTTATTAATATTTTCGAAAGAAGTAACATGTTTTATAAAAGTTCATAAAATTCTCTTTCTGAATATGTTTACTTCAAGTCGAAAAGTTTGTTAGTTTCTTGGGAAATTGAAGTTAAAAGTCAAAATGTTTAGTCCAATTTCGGAAACGGTCTGTTGATGTATGAAATCAACAACATTTGTTTTCCCATTTTCACAGGTTTTTATTAATATTTTCGAAAGAAGTAACATGTTTTATAAAAGTTCATAAAATTCTCTTTCTGAATAGACTTACTTAAAGTCGAAAAGTTTGTTAGTTTCTTGGGAAATTGTAGTTTAAAGTCAAAATGTTTAGTCAAATTTCGGAAACGTCTGGTGATGTATGAAATCAACAAGATTTGTTTTCCCATGTTTACAAGTTTTTATTAATATTTTTGAAAGAAATAACATGTTTTATAAAAGTTCATAAAATTCTCTTTTTGAATATGTCTGTTCCAAGCCGAAAAGTTTATTAGTTTCTTTGGAAATTGTGGATTAAAGTAAAAATGTTGAGTCAAATTTCGGAAACGGTCTGTTGATGTATGAAATCAACAAGATTTGTTTTTCTATTTTTTCAAGTTTTTATTAATATTTTCGAATGAAATAACATGTTTTATAAAAGTTCATAAAATTCTCTTTATGGATATATTTACTTAAAGCCAGAAAGTTATTTAGTTCAATTGGTTTTTGTGGTTCAAAGTAAAAAGATTAAATCAAAATTTTGGAAACATCATGTTGATGTAAGAAATCAACAAGATTTGTTTTCCCATTTTTTCAAGTTTTTATTAATAATTTCTAATGAAATGAAATGCTTTATAAAAGTACATAAAATTATCTATCTAAATATGTTTAGTTCAAGTCGAAAAGTTTGTTAGTTTCATGGAAATTGTAGTTTAAAGTCTAATGTTTAATCAAATTTTGGAAACGGTCTGTTGATGTAAGAAATCAACAAGATTTGTCTTGCCATTTTTACAAGTGTTTATTAATATTTTCGAAAGAAGTACAATGCTTTATAAAAGTTTATTAAAATCTCTTTTAGAATATGTTTATTCGAAGTCATTAACTTGAATATTACCTATGGAAATTGAAATTTAAAAATGGGTTTTATGAATCTTGATGTAAATAAGTTTCATTAAGGTAGGTATTTTTTCCAGTTCTACTTAAGATTTTTCAATAAAAAAAAACAATAACCTAATAGTTTATGCAATGCTCTTTCCGAATAGGCATAATACAATCACGTCAGATTATTATTTCTGGTCGCAATTGAACTTTGAAAATGTACCTCACTAACAAATTGTAAAATTGTTCGACAAATCTTTGGAAGATTCGATTTCGAAGTAAACCATTTTTGATTTTACAATTCTACAACTTCTTCTTGACATATTTTCGCCAAACAGGAAATAAAATTAAAGTTTATTAAATCCTCTTTCTAAATATCCTTATTAGAACTCTCTAACTTTTATATTACCTACAGAAATGTGTAATGAACTACAAAAACTAAACTTGCAAACATGACACCGATTATATCCTTACTTTTTCATCTTTTAACCTTAATTACTCGATGAAATAACCAATTAAATTTAATAAAACCAACATATTATGAAAGTGCATTTAACATACTACAATTACGCATGTAAATTAATTGAAAACTATTAAACAAACGGTGTTAAAAATGCGCAAACAAAACTCGTTTTGCATGATGCAAGCAGATCTAAAAGGATTTCGAAGGACAGCGGCGTCGAAATGACCACCTTGCTCCTCTTTCGCAAGTACGCACTGGACAAACAATTTGTTGACACTTACAATTAGCCAGTAAACATAAATATTCTATTCACTTTCAATCTTCTTTTCGAATGAATGAATGAGTGAAAAACGATTAATATGCATGGTGGTGCGGCAATTGTACGCATGCGTTCGTCATTTCCAACTCGATAAATCGCAATCAATTTCTTGCTCCCTTGAATTGGCAATTGCGACGATGTAATGTGCGCGGAATAATTGATAATTTGTCAAGGCAAGGTTATTCACTTGAGCGTGCAGGATGTGCTTGATTCAAGATGGTAGCAATTTTTGATTGGTGTTTGATTTAAACACATGTAATGGCTTTTCGAGACGCATTTTGAAGGCTTGTTCGACAGACGAAACAGCAATAATAACGGTCGTTAATCGATAATTCCATCAACGTAATGATTTACATTATTTGATGGTCGTACATGCGTTGTTTTAAGCGATTTTACAACTGGATAGAAAAGTTTTCGATTTTATGCGTGCAACTATTTTTGTTTTCGTCATTTACGATCGGGAAGGATTGATCAAAATTCAATAAAATTCATATCAAATGAAAGGTAATTAAATGTACTTTTATATAATCTATAGATTTATATAATTTATTTCCTGTTTCCTGGACTTATTTGACTTCAAATTTGGTGAGAAACTAAAAACATCGAAATATACGATTTACGAATAAGGAGGTTTTATTTTGTTGATTTTAGACCCGAAATTTGATGAAATTTCAAGAAATTTTACTAATACACGATTCTACTTTAACTATAGTTGACTATTTTATACTTTGGAGCCGTTTTCATCAAGAAATAATTACCAAAATTGAGGAAACACATCTTATTAACAAATCCACACATTTCAAATCGTGTTTTACATAATTAAAACATAATTATCTCTAAGAAAGTCATAATAATTCTTAATAAACCGTGCATATTTTGAAAGTCAATTAAATGTAATATAATTATGTAATAAACACCTTCAGCTTATATTGTTCCAAATAACAAAAAAAAGGGAATTGAAAAACTATAGACCCTAACTGATTGGAGCAAATCTTCACTATGAAATTATCAAACAAGTTTTGTTTTCTCAATTATCCTGGATAATTATTATCCAAATTCAATAATTTTCATATCAAATGAAAGGATATTAAATAAGCTTTCCTGGAATATATGATTCATAAGATTTAAAATATGTTTTCTATCGAAAATTCAACGCTCAAAGTGCTCAAAAATATCAAAACATTGATACAAACGTATGGCTTTAAACAAGTTTTGTTTCGTTGTTTTTAGAGCCTAAAATTGTTGAAATTTTATCAAATTTACCAGCATCCGATTCTCCTTTAAATGCCATTTATTATTTTATACTTCTGAACCATTTTAATCCAGAATTAACTATTAAAATGTAGAAACAAAACTTTTACAAAAATTCACACATTTCAAATCGTGTTTTACATAATTAAAATCTAATTATCTCTAAGAAAGTCATAATAATTCTTAATAAACCGTACATATTTTGAAAGGCAATTAAATGTAATATAATTATGTAATAAACACCTTCAGCTTATATTGTTCCAAATAACAAAAAAAGGGAATTGAAAAACTATAGACCCTAACTGATTGGAGCAAATCTTCACTAGGAAATTATCAAACAAGTTTTGTTTTCTCAATTATCCT
>JAODAC010004867.1:0-32204 GCA_027575185.1 Mimaenictus wilsoni
TGTGTGTGTGTGTGTGTGTGTGTGTGTGTGTGTGTGTGTGTGTGTGTGTGTGTGTGTGTGTGTGTGTGTGTTTTTGATATATTTTGCTAGTAGTCGTCGGAAATTTGATAAAAACTTAGTTTACTCGCTGGAGAAAATAATTAATGTAGTTTCTGTTGAATGGCATATATTTAGTCGCGTAGTGTAATGGCTAAACAATCATAATGTTTAGCCATTACACCTTCAGCCTCTTTGCGACAACGTTAACGTTGTTGCTTTAGCTAATCCAGCCGCCATATTGCAGCATTCATTAGTAAGGTGTAGCTTGAGGGAATTTGGTCTGGTGGTTGAACGTTGCTCTCGCCGGTGATGACCGCGCATTTCAAAATTATATAAAGTTATAGAGTTTTTTGAAACCCCCCACAGAAAAAATTTCCATTAAATTAATTTGGCACATTTAAGACGACACTCAGCTTGTAAAATAATTTTTCGAATCAGTTGATTGTGTATACATTTAGACAATGTTATTTAGTTGCCTAACATAAATACGGTCAAACTCAATCTTTATTTTCTACAAAATATACGCCTGTAGTATGCAGGAAAAATAAACAACTATAATGTATACTTACACGATCATAAAGTGAGAAAACTCGTTCAATATCGTCTTTTGTTAGCTTAGTAGCGCCCTAAAACAAGTTTATGTTACCACAAAACATTTTGACACGTCATAGACAACATTAAAACAAATGAGGTCATGAGAAAATCATTTAGGACTTTTTTACTATCGACGAAATCTACTTATACCTTTGTATATTTAAGTTTTACCAAGTTTCTAAGGAAAACAAAATAAAGAAGAAGGAAGAAGAACTAAGAAGGAACATTTATGATAGACTTGATAGATTTTAAGCTATTGCATTTCTGTGGGTTTTGTGGTTTAATAAGGCATTCCATCAAATTAATATTATGTTATGTGACTGTTGTGCCATGTTTTTGAACATTATGGACATGTTTTATAACATTTTGAACATGTTTTAGTACATTTTGGACATGTTTCATGACGAAATACTTACTTCAATTCCTTCCTGCCTCGATTTTTAAGAGGACGTGTTCATTGTTTATTGTTGTTGTTTAGTTGGTTGGTGGTCAAGGAGGAGAAAGCGTAATACGTGTGAGAGACGACAAAGAAGAAGAGAGATAATAAAGCCGTGCAAATATTTAAGTTCTTTAAATATAACCAATTTATGATCCTTTAATTTGGAAGTTTTTATTTATTCTTATTACCAATATTTTTTAAATATTACCAATGTCAAGACTTAAAAATGTTGTTTATTTTATAATTTTAGGGCAAATAAATATCAGTGAAGAAGTTTATTTAATATTTTAAAAAGAGAGAAGTGCCATATTTTGCAGAAATTGTGCACATAGGAAGGAAAATTTGTTTTTCATTTTTTGAGGCGAGTGTTAATAAATAAATATCGGTATTTTAAAGCGTTGTAGTTGTTTTTCTATGAAATATATAATTTTCTTTTTTTTTTCGAAGTTTTGTTAATACATGCTATGAAAGAGTAACCAAGCAGTTATATTAGGCTACAGAAAACCACGATTTTGTAGGCACTACTGTGTTTATGCCCATTTGTAGAGAGAAACAAAAGAAGAAATTGTTAAGTGTTTAAGAGAGTTTATCACGAGTTATCTCAAGAAACTGGTTCGAAAGGCCTGGGAATTAGCAATTTCAGTGATGATTGTTTGGAAATTATTCGAAAACGCTCGCTATTAGGTCCGCATCGTTTTTGATCATTACCGATTACAAAGCCTACAGTCCTCAATCGGTTCTCAAATTGAACATTTGTAAACTTGTAGATATATCTATCTATTTGAGTTACTCTTTCATCTCATATATTGATAATTCTTCTAAGTTTCTAGTAACAAATATTATAAAGATTTAAAACCCCGATATTCATTTATAAGCACCTGTTATTTCGAATTGAAAAGAACTGAAAATTACCTTGAAAACTTGTCGACAAAGAAAGTTCTCTCGAACCGGCAACAATCTACAAAATCAAATAATTGCAAATTTGTTACAAAATTTATAAATCTAACAACATACTTTGCCATTTCTGAAAGTTGCAAACGTCCGTCTTTGTTAGAATCGAAAACTTGCAACTAAAAAACAAAAATATTTTTAAGAACAACTTCTTGTACAAATGAGTTCAAATTTAGTTCAAACTTATTTTAAATTAGATTAATCTACCATTGTATCGGTGTATTCGATTAATTTGTCTTCAGAAACATCGTTGATTTTCTTTGCTTCTTTCAGTAGATCCCTAAGGAAGTTCTGGAAAATGTAAAATATTTAATCGTCAGTTGTTTAAAACAGAAAAAGAGAAAATAATGACACACCGAGAGATTATTAAAGTATTCGTAGAGAAATATGAATTCGAACTTATTTAATTTCGCCCAGAGGCCTTGTACAATGATCGAGTTAGTTGCTGGAAGAGTTCGGTAAATAATGTGGAAATTCGTAGCGTACCTTGAGTTCGTCCGCTTCGATGTAACCACTTCCGTCCGTGTCGTATTCGCGCCAGATCTGAAATTCAATTGCGACGAAATTGAAATGCAATTCGCCTGGAAGACAGTTTTGATCTGGGGATGCTGAAGATGCTTCGGATTCTAGGGATAGGTTTGCGGTGTAAAATGTATTGAGACCAAATACAGTGGCGGCTCGTCGATGCAAATAATTTTAAGAAACTGTAAATGTCAGTTGCTGCTTTTTGTACATGAATTTTAGGGGCATTGATTATAAATGACATGAAAGAGCACCTCAAATAGTTTTATCTACATACTTGCAAATGTTCATAGTTAGCGTCTTTTGGGGTTTAAAGGCATTTTAGTAGGGAGTAACTGAAAATGCAAGCGTTTTCGTTTAATTTCCAAACCGAAACCGTCGTCACGGTAATTATTAATCTACGACTGTTTTTTTCGAACGAATTTCGTTAAATAATACTTGAAAGTCTATCTCACACACTCATCACATTCTTCTACTTATTTATTCCATAGTCTTCTCTTTGTAAAAGCCCCTGCACTCATTAGAAAGCGGTAGTTGATTATTTTCAAATAATCGTCTCTGAAATTGTTAATTCCCAAGACTTTCGAACGAATTTCGTTGGTCTACTCATGAAAGACTCTATGACTTTCTCAAAACCTTTCCCTCCTTGGTTGTCCTTCACTTTCCCTTTAAAAATCATCTGCAAGTGCGCAAAAAACGGTGGTGACTACAACAGTAGTTTAAAAAGTGATTAGTAATAAAATTGCTTCCGGTAACTTACAGGTTTCAAAATCCGAAATAAAGTAAGGTAATATATAAAAGTGTTAGAGTTCCTCTTTCATTTCATGTGTTAACGAAACTTGTAAGTTTCATGTAATAAAAACAATAGAGATTTAAAAACGAAATATTCATTTATAAACACCTATTAAGTTAACTCTACAAATTTTGCCATTTTTCCAAATTCGTATATTAATAGATATATATAAATATAAAAACGCAAAACTGTTGACTTTATTCCATAAACATTACATTTGGAAGGCTTCATTCAAGTCAAATTAATTTTTAAACGAAGAGCCGACACTGTATAAAACCCAAATTTACTGGAACAATACTCGGAAGCGGGAAATAGGAAACGGAAAAAACAAGAATGTGAAAATTGCTTACTTTCATGAACTCTACACTGGATTCCAGCGGATTGTCGAAGCGGAAGAGCAGCAGAAAGTTTTCCTCCATCGGCAATAATTGTGCCAACTATTCCACGTAAAATTTAATAATGAAAATGTATAAACAAACCGCGAGTATACATTTTCAAATAAATGTGTACCCAATCTATGTGTTCTTTTTTTTTCAAATAAGCAATAAATTATATATTATTTATTGTTATCCTTTATTTTCTATATAATGAGTCCTTGATTGAGATATTCCGGAAGAAAACATAACTTACCTCACGAATATCAATTTTACCATCCTGATTATCGTCGTACGCCTCCATGAAACAGGCCTTTAGCTCGACGAGCATATCATCGGAGACAGCCTATTAAAATGTAAATATTATTGTTTGTAATTGTCAAGGACGTTTGGCGGATAATAAACGAATGCAAATGAATCATTTGCAACATTTGCGTATGTTCGTATAATAGACAACGACAGAGGAAGTACGTACCTCGGGCGAAATATCGGTGGCGTTGGCGCTCGAAACAAATTCGCGGAGGAAGCCGTCCAATTCCGTGCCTTCAATGTAGCCATTTCCTACGAAATTCGAGTTTAATTACGCTATTCAGGCAAGCAGAAGATGAGAGTTTCTAGATTCAGACGACGGAATCAGGCGTTAAATCAAATTTGCTTTAGAATTGCAAGGTTCTGTTAAGGTGTTACCCTTTAAGTGATTCATTGAGCATACTCTCGGCTTTCTTAACGTTTTCTAGTTGAAGATTAACATTTTCAAAAAATGAAATTAGATATCAGAGATTGCCACTGTGAAGTTAGTAAATAATGCAAAAAAAACATTTATTAGGAATACAAAAAAATAAAAAATAAATATCGAAAGTCCACCTTCTCCTTTGTATATGTCTCAATATATGCCTCAATATTTTCACTCGATGCAAGTGCAAGTGCCCGAAAAAGTCGATTAAAGTTTGAAATTTTCAATGCATCAGTCCATAAGACGACATATACACTCCATTTTCTTCGAGACTGGAAGAGAGTGTCAAAAGATGTTCGAACAAAAATATTGTAACTTCATCAAGGAATATGCTGATGTAAAAAATGTATTGATCGCCCGGTGCTGATAGGAGAAAAGGAAAAATAAAGAGATGCTGCATTGAGTTTGGTGTCAAAAAAAAACAGCTCATTAATGTGCTACCTATGAAATTATTTAATATTGAAATTCAAATTAGGTTATTTTGACCCGATTAAAATTCAATAGAAACAATTGAATTCCGTGTCTCGATTAAGCTGAATCTGTACTTACCATCTTTATCATAGTGACTCCAAACCTCCATAAACTGATTCGCCGACAATTTCTTCAATTCCCTAGACTCGGGATCGCGATATTGTCGCATGAAATTGGCCGCCTTCTCCAAGTTGAGTCGCTTATTGCTTTCTGCCGACATTCTGTTCCATCAAACAAAGGAAGACGAAGTTTAATATAAGTAAATTACACATACATGTTTTATTTGCAAATGTTTCATTCCTTTTTAATAGATTTATTTGATTAATATTCAACGAGATTTAACGAGTATCAATTTTGCTCCACAATTTTCCATTGGGATAGAAGCAACAAGCTATGTGGAATAAAAAAAATGCAGGAAAGCAATAACCTTTGTGATTAGACCACACCGTCCTGTAATAAACTGGGAAATTAAGGATTAATGCGACTATAAACTAGAATTAACTTGTTCACTCTTGTTGACTAAATTAGAGTTACGGAAATTGTGATTTTCATTTGTTGCGCTTCTCAACTCTTCGGGGAGTGTCAGTGTCAATTACTCTTTGATTTAAGGTGCTTTATTTCCATTTAAGAATGGAATCTCATTTACCGTATCATAAAAGTATTAAAAACCTATATAATACTTTAATTCTTCTGTTGCGAACAGCAACTTTTTCCAAAATCAGACTTGCGAACTACCAGTTCATTGAGATTGATACGCACCACTAATGAAATTAGGTCGGACTGCTTTTTATTTTATGAATATGTTATAAAGCAAACTCTTGCCAAAAAAAGAATAGAACAAACGGTCGTTGTCTTTGGATTTAGATTTGTACCCATGGCGACGTAAGCTATATCTCAAATCTCTGAACATATATCAGTAAATATCCTTCAGCATGGCGAAGAAAATTAAATTTACTGTCTATTCATAAACTTCCTATGCAATTTGTCTATGATTTATAAACGAAACAATCCACAAAACATTTTAAAAATGTTTTAATATTAATGTTTTAATAAACTTTTAAATCCCGAGATAAGTAATTGATATTAGGAATTTCCATTTCATTATACAAGACAAAAAAATAATCTAACTAATAATTTATTTGTATTACAACAAATAGTTAGTAAATGTAAATCATTTAGTAGGTTGCCTACTAAAGTTAGTACTACTCTAATAAAATTGTAGTTAAACCTTCTATAATTTACTAAAATGTCTAGTTGAAAGTCTTTAATCGAATAAAACTACAATTAAGCGTTTAAATGAAAATTAAATAATAATGGCCTGTTATGGTAACGTCAAATAATAGATGAATGAATTTGCGTATCACATAAGGAAAGTTTCGTGCAGATAAATGCATAAATGTTGTTTGAAATATGTAATTTTTATTAATTTCAATGTTTTCTGAATGTATAAATATTCAATTCATCTATAAAATGCTTTAGTAGCTTTTAATAAACCTTAGTAAACAATTTGGCTTCTAACAAAATGGCTTCTACAAAAATATTAACTTTTGTGTTATTAATCAGTTTTTCGTCTGGTTATTTGAAGTTGTAAGTATAAGGGTGTTTTTAAATCATTATCAGGGTTTTAACACTTTGTAGTATTTTTTATATGAAAATTAGATTAATAATAATAATATATGAGGAGAAAGGAGAACTCAGACAGTTTTGTACAAGTCTTTATATATATTCGCATTTTTTTTTAAATTGTAGATGACAAAAAGCTTTCTGTTCAGAAGTCTCTTTCAGTCAAAACAATCAACAAGAACATAGTAATGTGCAAACATTTCAAGAAATCGACTTATTTATACTAATAACATATATTTTATAATTGTAATTTATAATTTCTATAAATAAATAAATATTTGGACCTGACCAATTAGCACTGCTCCAACGTTCGTATGATGATTGTTATACATGAAATTATCGCACATTGTTTCAGAATGGAAGGCGCTGGTGATATTAGTATGGCGATTTATAGTGCTGTTTCTTGTTTCACTGATAAAGTTGGCGGGCGACTTAATTTGTAAACCATTTTGTATTTTTTTAAATTAATTGCGATGTTTGTATATTTTTGCAATATTGATATAATGACATTTTGATGATTTATAATTTTGGAATGTGGATTAATGATTATAAATGGGTATTGCGCTTTCATTTTAAACTGGTAAACCAAACCTAACATTTTAAACTTGTTCTCTTCTTAACTCGCGTAACTCTATACAAAGTGCTTAGTGAGCGCGTTTCGCGTGAGCAGTGGTGCCGTGACGATATTGAATCATATTTATAACTTATTTGAAGCAAATGAAATTGCATCCCACAAAACACACCTCATTCAATTAGACGTAGTTCAGAATGAAATCTAATTTCGAATGCTATGGGTGAAATTAAAGTTTATTAATTTGTTTCAATTAGAAGAGTCATAATATTCGGAAAAATGATGGAAATATATATGTATGGATGAATGCAACTGATGATAACCAGACAATCCCACATCTGATGCAAGGGGTAAAACAAGTTAATGAGAATTACAGACATGTAAAAAAATTGAATATTTTGAACGATGTATATTTAGTAGATTCTAATTAATCGGGACATCTTATAATCGGGACAGCTGATAATATAGACAACCACTTTTTAGAGACAAATAATACAAACCTTTTAACAAGACAAAAAAAGATCCAAATGGGGCTATATTCTTTGAATATAGAATATTTGGAACATAGCTTAATCGGGACGTACGTTTTGTCCCGATTAAGCCCCGATATAGCTCGATTTAACGAAATGTACTTTCCGATTGGATTTAATGGTGACATTAGAGACATGTTTATTCAATGTCAACATTGAATATCTGTGTTTTTACATCAAAGTAAAGTTATTTTCTCTTCACTTTGAAAACTTTAACAAATTCATTAGGTTACTCCTTGCTCTTTATCTATCAACATTCCAATATACTAGATGAACGTTAGGTCATTGATGTCGTCCAGTTTATCTCATTTGAAAAGAATTGTGATTGTTAAAAGCTTTTTTTCTGAGTGACCCAAATCATTTGTGTTCCTTTGCTTGATTCTAACAAATCAAAATGAAATGTTTAGTCTTTTTCCTAGTAGTTCTTGTTGTTATCAGCGTGAACGTAAGTTATTTCAATTCACTTTTTGTAATCTTCCATAAACGATTCTTAATGGCATTCTCTTCTTTTAAGGCATTTAATGATAAAGAAAAACAAAAATTCAAGCAGTTGATTAGCGGTTGTCTAACCAGTAGTGGTGTTGATAAAACACATGTTGCTTAAGCTCGCACGGCTGAGTACATTGAACGAGATCCGAAGTTGGGTGCTTATTACTCCTGTTTGTTCGATAAGATGCAGTTACAGGAAACTGTCGGTCGGTTCAAAACGGAAATCATGATTGAAAGGACGCCTAGTCAAATGGGAAAGGAATTGGCGTCAAGAATTGTTAATACATGTGCTATTTTTGATGCTAGTCATACGAAAGATGAGAATTCTTCGAATTTTATGTACTGTTTCTATAAAACATTCGGGAAGGATTTTAAAGTTATTCTATGAAAGGTTGGTTGCAATGTAAAATGTTGAAATGATTTTGTAAGACGGTTTTATGGTTCAATAAACTGATTTTCATAAAATATTGTTTGGTTGTATGTTTTTATTTAGTGAATAGGGTAAACGGGTCGCAACTTCCACATTCGGTTCAAAGAACACTTGCGCGTCCCAAAGGTTACAAGCTAAATGTGCTACCTGATGTTGCCTCGCGGCGAAATCGTACTCAAATAAATTTACATATTTTGTAAAACCATGTTTTAAAAGTGCTTTTTTTCTGTACCAAATTATTTAGAAGGTGGCTACCACAGTCTGATGCAATCGAAGACATCTGTATTATTGCAGGTGATGATGACTGAGCGCTTGAAATGTGTTGATAGGTTTTCTTAAAAATCGACTTTTCCGAAGTTACGATAAAATATATACGAATTTGTTTAAATTTGCTAATAACTTGTGAAAATCATAAAAAATATACGATATCTCATAAAAATTAGAATATGTTAATCATATCTATTTAATTATACAAACTAAAACTAAGTAACCAGAAACCAAATCCGAATAACAGTATCAGTATTGTCTGCCCTAAATTCATCAATATTAAAATCAACATATTTACTATGCTGTCTCATATTTATCTTTTCTTTGTTATTCGCTTGTCTTCTTTCTTCTAAACAAAAGATAACCACATCAAAAACATACATAGATATTAATATTTCATTTAGGTCATTCTACATCCTAATCTATGTTTTCCTTACAAAAAATATTTAAAAGGCGACCATTTTTCAGATCTTCTACAGTTCGATTCCGTCGTTCAGCAATCTCAACCAAAACCTTAAAACCACCAACTACAAGATGAAATTCTTGGTTATCTTTATTCTGGTTGCTTTATCTCTCAGTGCTCATGTAAGTAAAAAAACTTAACAACAGTATTAATAAATAATAGCTCATTTTCTTACTTTTAATAGGCAATCAGCGATGAACAAAAAGAGCAATTTAAACAATTAATCAGCCACTGTTTAACCACTAGCGAAGTAGATCCAGAACTTCTGCCTAAAGTACGCTCAGCTGAATATACCGGACACGATTCCAAATTAGCTGCTTACTACAACTGTATTCTGGACAAGCTTAACCTGTCGGTTACTGATGACGCGTTCAAAGTAGATGCTATGATTGCCTTTTCTTCACAAATCATGAATAAAGAAGAAGGTGCCAAGATTGTTAAGAAATGCGCTGTTTATGATGCTGCCCAGTCCCAGGATGATAACGTCTTGAACTTGATCTTCTGTTCCTTTAAACATGCTGGAAAAGCGCTTAAGTTCTCTTTCTAAACCATTTTAAAACAGTTTTAATGATATAAACGAATACATCACTTTTTGTAAATTGTCAAATGAAATTTCAATAAATACAGATGCATCTGAATTAGGTATTATTACGTATTAATACATATCTTTTTTCATTCAATTTTATTGTATATATTATACATAGTTTCTTTTTAAATAGTTAAACCATGCCTACACAACTTTAAACGCATGTTTTTCACAACATCGCTTTTCAATCTTGCGGACCCGATTGAGAAAATTATACTGAATCGATTTGGTTGTACGGCAGTTCGTCTTATAGACAATTAAATTTAGTGGAACTTGTCGTAAATTGTTTTTTGTTGTGTACATATTAACATATCTTTTTAAATTAAGAACGCTAGAGTGTACGCAGCCGAGCAATTCATGAAACGAGACAAAATAATAGCTACCAATTTTAAACTTACATATTTTCCTTAAAATTTTAAAGCAGAGCAAATTATGTGTTTCTGTGATCTGGTAAATGGCGTTATATCCCTTAAATAGATAATCACAACCAGACATGAAGTTTGGATATTGGATATTCGATTATAATGTTTAAAATAAACAAAATTAACTATGTATACTAATATCGTACGTTATACGCAGTTAATTATCTTTGTTTGACTTTTTTTATTAACATTAGATAACTAACCCGTCAGAACCATAAATAGTATGTCATTCAGGTCATTCTGCCATGCGTTTATCATTGTTTTATCGCCGAAAATGATATAAAAGAAAGCGGTAATTTCAGTTAAACTTCACTTGTGTTTTGTCATACGTTTAACAAGATGAAATTCGTGATATTCTTCGTCCTTGTTGCTCTGGCCCTTAGCGCTCAGGTAAGTCCAAAGAAATAAAATTTAAAAAAAAATTTTAAATAAACAAGTAAAACATCTGAAGTATTAAGTGACTTAACGTTTCTAACTATTAAAAAAACTGTCTATGACATATGTTTGAACTTTTATTAGGCACTCAGCGATGAGGATAAACAGCAATGGAAGCAGTTTATGATCGAATGTCACACCAGCACTGGTGTCGACAAAGAACTCATTCAGAAAGCACGTTCTAAGGAATACACTGGTCGGGATTCGAAGTTGGCTTCTTACTTCTCATGCATTTTTGAGAAGTTGGACGTCCAGGAAACTGATGGCCAATTCAAAATCGATGCTTTGGTCGATGTGGGCGCCAAGCTCGTTGATAAAGGACAAGCTGACAAGATTGTGAAGAAGTGTGCCGTTTTCGATGCGGCTCAAACCAAGGATGATAATTCTATGAATTTTATCTATTGTTTTTATAAGAGCCTTGACGAGGGTTTCAAGTTGAATCTGTAAAGATTTCATATATGTTTACATTTGTTATTCCTGAATAAAGTTAAGTAATGATATATTCGAAACGATTTTTTGTTGGTTATATTTTGTAATTTCTCAAAGCCTGAGAATTTGATTGGTTGCAATCATGTAGTTCTGATTGTAGTTCTGAACGAGGCACCCCACTCCTCAAAATAATCATTGGTTCAAATTTGGACATTAGCAAGAAGGGGAGAATGAAATATGGGGAGCTGTTGTCATGGTAACATCCTACTTTGATTTGAAGGTATCCTTATGTTTCTTATGTCCTTTATAATTGCTGAAAACTCCGCACATCAGTATAAAAATACATACTGATGATATTATCAACGTATTTACGAGTACATAACAGTGTAAAATCTGATGGCATTGGATGTTATTTTGATCGATGGAAACGAGGTGGTATCTCCTCGACAGAATTTTTGGTTGACATATTAACGTTGGATCGAAGGTAAAATGAGAAAATTGGTTCTGATGTCATTGATAAATAAGGGTACCTTTAGAATACTTCTGAAGGTACCCTATTTTACTCTTATGTCCTTTTTCGTGAAAACACGGCCCATCCGTATGTTATTGATATTACTATACTATTTACGACTCTACAGTAACCAGAAAGCGTGATTGGCAGCAATTATGTTATTCTGATTGGTATAAAAACGTGGTACCTACTTAAAAGAGGCGTTACTTAAAATATTGAAGGTAAAAGTAGGGCAGAATAAAAAGAAGGTACTGTTGTCATGGTATCACCTTACCTTAATCTGAAGGTACCTGTTTCGACTTTAATATTCTTTGTAATTGCTGAAAGCTTCACTGATTATTTTTGATATTTCCGTATTATTTATCACTCGTTGTCGTTTGAAAACTTGATTGGGTGCAATTATATTATTTTGACTGACAGATATTATCGCGCTATTTACCACTATATGGGTGCAATTATGTTATTATAATTGGTAGAAAAGACGTGGTACCTCTTTAAAAGACGCCTCTTTGCTTAAAATGTCAATCAACGTTAGAAGGACGGGAACGGGGACTTTTCAATTAGTGAAAACCTCTGTTTCTCATTTATTTACGAATAAATAACCGCCTGAAATCTTGATAGGATATATTAATGTTATTCTGATGGGCAAAAACGATGTGGACCCTCCTCGAGAATCATTGATTGAAACATCAAAGTTAAACGAAGGGGAGCATAAAACAGGGATGCCGTTGCCATGATAAGACCCTTCCTTAATCTGGATCTCCCAGAACATGGTACTTCTCTCTGATTAGAAAGACAACCATCATCTGTAATACTATCCAATCAAAACAATTCTCTTCCTTTTTAAGTGATCACTTAAAAGTTGATGTTCGAATCTGGAAACAATCTATCCACAAAATTTGTTCTCACAGCCTATGCAAATATTTACCTCCTTCATGGAATTATTTTTCCTGTTTAAAGCTTATAAAATGTTATCTAAAGTAAAAATGTTTGTTAAACAGTCTGTCCATCTATCCATTCCTTAAAGATAATTTCACTCAACTATCACTAAATTGTTTGTTATTGTTGACTTGTTGCTCGACTGTCTGTGCACTATAGTCTCATGATAACTCTCGTCTCCAATCACCAACACAAATGTTATTCAATGCAGTCACTCCATCGTACACGCTTATCATTACTTTATACTTCATTAGCAGCTATCAGCCTATGACCGAATCCCAAGCTTTAAATGACCATCGGAGGGGTATAAAAGTCACGAAGATTTCACCAGCGAACATCAGTAGTGTTCCACTTCATAGAACAATCAACTAGCAGCAAGATGAAATTCCTGATTGTTTGTGTTTTGGCTGCTTTTGCCATCAGTGCTCATGTAAGTTATTGAAATTTCATTTCCTCACGACCCTTGAGGACTCTTCAAGACCCCTGGGGAATCAAAAATTGATTCGAATTTTAACAAAATACATTTTTTCTTAAGTATTAAATTATTTTTAACTTAAAAACGCTTAAATAACTTAAAATTTTAAACTATATAACTTAAAATTTTAACAGGCATTGACAGATGCAGACAAACAAATCCTGAAAGACGCCATCCCTGCGTGTTTGGCCAGTACTGATGTCGACAAAGACTTGATTCCTAAAGCAAGAACCTCTGAATACACCGGTCGTGACCCCAAACTAGCTGCTTATTATACTTGTATGCTTGGAAAAATGGACTTCCAGCAGGCTGATGGTCAGTTCAACATCGACAGAATGATCGAGAAACTCCCGGCTCAGGCCGACAAGGAGCTCTCCACCAAAGCTGTGAAGATGTGTGCAGTTTTCGACTCGGCCCTCTCCAAGGATGAGAACTCCATGAACTACATTTACTGCTTCTACAAGACTGTTGGCAAAGACTTTAAACTTGTCTAAAGACATTTATTGGAAACCAAAGGACTGACATTTTAAGAAATTCTATAACATTGAGCTATAAATAATAAACTATTTCATTAAAAACTACTTATTTCTTGAATACTTTTTAGAATAAGGAGCATGTTTATTAAAAAATATTTCAAAAATTAACCAAAACCATAATATTTACTGTTGTTTATTTACAACACTTTTATATCTTTTACCAATTTCCGGCAATAAATACAAAGTTTTCAACTTTACAGCTTTAATCTCTTTTCCTACTCTCGAAATCGCAGCTGGGATCTGACAATCTTCTCAAAGAACCACCCAAACCAACAATAATAATAATAAATGTCGATGTGTGAGGTTCGTGCAAGTTGAGTTTCGTACGTGTTTCGTTTGTTGGCGAAAAAGTTCGCGAGTTGAAGGAACTCGAGGTCTGGGAGATGACGACAGCCTGCTTGAATGTGTTTTTACAAATATGGGCAACACGCAACGTTGGCCAAACTATACAACTTTCTGCATATTCATCTCGCTCTCTGTATACTCGTGCAAAGTATGTTCTGAATAATGGTTGTTCAACCCGCGGCGTGATTTTCAGTAATCTTCAGTATTCTTTCGACTTTATGTGTTTACATAACATATTTTCTTTGTGTCCTGTAGGATCCATCACGTGCAGTCGGGAGTAGCAAATAGTAGGATAAAATATCAAGCGAAGTGGCGCCAATTTCAAATTTCGTGAGTAGTACTCGACTGAATGACTCGTATACAAGAAGGTTGGACAGCCCTGTTCTACACAATTTATTGTGGCATGGAAAGTTTCGTAATGATTGATTTAATGGGTACGCAAATAGACGCAACAGATCGAAGTCTTGCCAGTTCAAGTTCAAGTTAAATGAGAGATTGCCTTTTAATCACAATTAATTGATGTTATTTTGTTAGAAACTATACAGTAATTTCGACTCACGATCATGGTCATCAAGATGATTGCTTGTTTGGTTTGGTATTGAATTATTACTCAATTTATTCAATTACTCGAACCCTGTCGGGAAGGTGTATTTTTTCAAATTTAATTAGAATTTAAATATAATTAGAATTTAATTAGAACCAGTACCTGATGATGCCGCATAGGCGAAACACGTATTATACGAAATTTAAATAAACAATTAAAACATCTAAAGTATTAAGTGACTTAACGTTTCTAACTATTAATTAGAACTATTGTATGAATTAAAAAATATTTATAATGAAACCACATTCTTAAAGTTTTTAGTAATTTTGAAGGTTATCTCCCATTCTCTATACACTGACAATGAGAAAACCTAATTGTGTGACTTTTTATAGGAAGGTAAACCTTTCTAACGTATATCTACGTTAAATACATTAAATACCTCATTAAATTTGTGAAATCCACATTAATTTTATCAGATATCACGTTAAATGCAATAGATATTATGTTAATTATGATTATCACCTGTTAAATATATAACTGATCATGTTAAATATGTTAAATGTACTAAATCCTCGTGAAATGCTTAAATTATCCCGTCAAATATGTCAAATTCGTTAAATTCGTTAATAAACAAAACAAAACTTCATTACTCCTATATATGAATATTCTAATAAATAAACATATGATTATTTCTATATTATGCTGCTGCATGTAAGTAAAAATCTATTAACATAATCCAAGTATAATATTCCATATCACCTGATATTCTATATTATCGAAATCACCAATATTTAGTAACAATACACCCTGCATTTAAAAACCAATCCTAATCTCCGTAATTTACTCTTGGAGACAATGAGCTCACACAAAGAAATTACACAAATTACCTCCGTAAATATAAGGCACACGCATATAACTTTAGGTTTGTGCCACAAACACATGTGACACGTGTAATTAGCAATTTTTAATTACTGCCGTTGCATTTCCTCGAATTATGTCGAGTATAAAATCTCTCAGAATCTAACCAAATCAACAAGTAAAAGAACAGTTGCTAACACACCATTTTCGTTACCTAAACTCCAAGTTAGGAAAAAAATTAAAATGGGCAAATATTTGGTTGTATTATTATTCGCTGGAGTTGCCCTGGTTATTGCTGGTGTGAGTAAGCATACATTTTAAAGATTTTAAGCCTCGTAAATAAGCTTCCATGAAGGCCATATATGTAAAGAAATTAGAAAGAAGAACGAGTAGGAGGAAGAAGAAAAAGCGACTTACTGAACTTTTAACGAATTTTCCAGGGTAAACTAAAATTGAACGCTGAACAATTCGCTGTTCTCAAAGATGCTCGTGACAAGTGCGAGGGTGAACACAACACCCCACCGGAATTAATCGAAAAAGCTCGGCATGGTGAACTTGTCAACGATGAGGGATTGAAGAAATTCTTGTTCTGCTTCCTGCGTCGCATTATGTTCATGAATGAGGATGGATCGTTCAATCTGCCGCACATGCAAGCCAGTCTCATTAAAGTCGTCGACACTGGCAAAGAAGTGTTTGACAATTGCAGTAAGAATGTGGATCCCAATCCTTTGGAGACGGCTTATAATTTTGCGCAGTGCTTCCACGATCATGTGACGGATCACTCTTTCGAGGAACAGTACTAAAGTTATTTAGATAATGTAGAAGAAGATATAAGTTTAAATAATCAAGCACTAACCCAAGTAAAGTTAAGTTTCAAATATGTATAGATTCCAAAAATATGCACTCAAATAAACATTTATGTAGAAAAGTCTAATTAATAAACATATTTCAGATTTGATAAGTATTTACACATATATAAATATTTACGTGCCTTCATTTGTAACTTGATGAAACCAGGTTCTAACGATTTTGTCGCACGCTTGCTGCTAAAAGTATATTTCCACCAACCCCACATGTGGAAAAGTCGCCTTCTTTAAAATCTACTCATATTGTAATAGCATGACCCGATAGTTTGAATGCGTTTTGTATGCATTCATACATTCACAATCAGACTTGTTAATTCCTCATATTCACGCATATTGCAAGTACATTTATAAATACATACTCGTAAATCTAGACACAACAACAATTTAACACTTTATTCATTGGTATTTACCATTGACATTGACATTGAGTTTTATGAAGCAAGATTTATATCTCTATTATTCAAATATACTTCAGAACATGACATGTTCAATACGTTGTCCGTGGTTTATCATGCCATCTCAGGTAAAGTTTTTAAAATTTAAAATTATAATGATAAACACGCTGACAGTGCTGAGAACCACAAGAAAACGAGGAAAAACCGCAAACTGTTTGCTACTGACAATAACAAAAGTTGATGTTACTTTTAACCTTCATAATGTAAATGTTAATTCTATTTGTAAACCATTCTTTTAATTTTGTACACTGTTCTTTAGGGTTATGCGGTTAGTTTCTCGAAAATTATTTCTCTAAAGCAGTTTCCTTACTACAAATTCTCTTCTATCTGTTCTCCAAGCGTTGATGTCCGTAATATGCTTCAAGAACCCATGTAACAACCTAAAAATGAAATCGTATTGAATTAATAAACATTTTAGCGTGCTTTTCTCAAAAACCTTCTCATAACGGTGAGAAAAAACACATTAAAAGAAATTATTAGAATATATGTTCTAAAATTGTCCATCAAAATCTGCGACGGATAATCGATATACTCCACATGACATTCTAGCTATTCCAGCACGAGACAATGTAGAATGTTGTGTGCCTGTGCACTTTGTGTGCTTCAAATTCGGGTTTTTAAACATTTCAAGGAAAGGTTGTCGTTTTCTATTTTATGTATTTCAAGTTAAGGTTTTGATTGTTATTGTAATGTTAGAGAAAGTTAAAAAAGTTTTTTATGGAGCTCGACCTTGCAGAAAATTCGGACAATTGCTAGTTTTTGAAAATACGCTTGTACTCAATTAGTTATCTCTTGCACCCATTGCGAAAATGCCATCCGCACACAAAACGTAGGTAGATTTTTCCATCCCCATGCATCCCCTAGCATTGTAAAGAGTAGCGATATTGAAGTTTGTTTTTGGGGTTTTTAATTTAATAAAATCAGTCTTGATCTAAACCAGCTTGACGAAAATCTTGTGCTAAACTTGATAGGCGATAGTTGGTTAGAGTTTGTAATTCGAAAATTAACTTCAACGTTAAGTTACAATACCCCAATTCTTCGTCGTGTTGCTAAGTGTTTCACGAAGCAACAATTCATACAACAAGAACATTTAAGTGCTTCTTTGCTAATATGCAGTAAAGAGACCGATTTTTCTACTCCTGTTATCTAATATGCACATTATAGTAGATGAATACTAGTTTCCTAAGCAATGCGGTAATGCTCCTATAATAATGCGGCGTTGTTTGCTTCGAATCCGTGCCGAAATGCTGCCCTGCAGCAACGAAATAAAAGAGTTTGGCCACTGGTGAAACAATCAAACAAGACTTGCCAATTCAACACTTTAATTTCAAGATTTATATAGCATTCGTTCCGAAAATTAATCAATTTATCAACAACAATAAAAACTCATAAAAATAAAAACATGCTCGTTGAACAAAATACTTTAGGGAAAACGTTTTCGGGGGGATTACTTAAAACAGCTCATTAAACTTTGAACATTCTATTTAGGGCCATACATTTTCGGATTTTTTTGTGGATTATATTTAATTATTTACTTCTGTTGTAATAGTTGACAATAGATGAATTTACAATCGCTCGCAACAGTGAATTTCACTCAAATTTACGTCAATTAAATTTAGGACAATGATTGTATAAATTGTATGATTGCAATCATGGTTTCCTCAATTAAATGGCATGCTATGATTTCTTAATTAAGGAATTAAAATTTACAAATATAAAAATAAAATTATTAAACTTTCTCACTGTTTTATAGTTTTATAACCTTTATTAGAAATAGTATTAACATTCAACGAAGGAATCCGTGTAATTTATAACATAATAGCTCGATGAATAGAATCAGCTATGGATGGTTAAACAATGGTAAGAGGTAATTAACATGGAGATTATAGATAATAAAAATCCTGTTTTTCTATGCATTTTCTTGGAATTTGCAATAATTTCCATCTTGTTACGCAATTATCTGAGTTAGAACTCTAAATAAAGGTAAAACTAGTTTTTTGTTGTTGCAAAATTTCATTATTCAATAATTAATTTATTTAGGATACGTTATTGTTGGCGAAACATTTTGTCTTTTTTAGAACGATTGATTTTGAAAAGTATATCGTTTTTTATCGTTTTTAATTTTGAGCAAAAGCGAAAAACGAAAACAATTCTCGAGAGAAATCAATTCTACAAAATCATTTACCTAACTAAAACTTGAAAAATAGAAAGATATTCTAATATATTATATTAACACATCGCCTGAATTGCTTATAATGTGATTAGTATCATTAGTCGATAGCAAAACACAATACGCACGTACTAGGTCTATGTCACGGCCGATCGTAATCGTCAAAGTCGCAGTGCATAATTTAATATCGTGCATTACGCTCCGAAGTGTGCTGTCACCACTCGTGACTTGACTCATTATTTTACAAGCAATTGTATGGAAAGAAACATACGAATAATGAATAAAACAAAGCAAAATACTATTTTTATCACTTTTACTAGTAATATTTCGTAGTTAATTTAAGGAAGGAATACTTCAAGGAAGAAGATTTATTGAAATGATAAATTCTTCTAAGAAAATAAACCACCTAGTTACGTAACGGTAACCAAAATAACGGTGCCCGACTTCTCTCTGTCTCCCGTTATTTAGAGCATATTTCACCCTGAATCAATTCGTATATAATTTATATAAGAGATATATGTGAAAAAATTTAATCTTTATCCGAATCATTTATTTGAGATTGCAGTTATTATACTCAATTTCAACAGGTTATAACATAGCTCCTAAGTAATTAATCGAAGAAAATCTTACTGAAGGTTGTGAAAATTTTTCTTCAGAATTGATAGGTGTAGTATACATAAGAAAAAATTAAATCTGTAGGCCGAGTTGTTTATTTCGGATTGATAATGTTAACGTTATTAAACGCAATTTTAGTGATCTATAACATTGCTCATAAATAATTAATCTCACTGCAGATTGTAGCAAATTTTCTTCTGAATCGATTAGTGAAAGATTTGAAAACATATGAATATGGCAAATATAAATAATCATTTCAACTCAATTTTATTGCTGTGAAAATCTCACCGTTATTATTCCCATCTTTACTCACTTATAATATTGCTTCTAATTGTAACTAAAAGAAAGAAGCGACAGAGCACTTTGTAGAAAATTTGTGTCTGAATCGAATGGTGTATGATTTATAATACTAAGATTTCGGGAAATATGAAATAATTGACAACTTTAAAACTAATAATTTTACGGAAAACTCGATTTTTTACGCATTAAAAAAACAAATAATTAAATACTTGCTAATCACTGTTAACGAAGAACGGTAAATTTTCGATGATGTTTTTGCCTGTTCGTCAATTAGTTCGTCAATTAATGTTTTGCGTAGCCTTTAGACTTTGATCTTCGCCCAACAAAAACCACCAAAACTTTCCGTTTGCAAAGGTAAATGTCTTGTTACTTTACAAAAATTAATCTTACTTCTTAATTTACAAAGATTATAAATTTCATTTTTTCCAAACTTTATAACAGTTATTTTTTGTAAGCGGTTTTTTTATTAGTATGAGATGGGAATAAATTAGATAATTAGAACTGAGAATAAATTAAACACTCAAACATTAAAAAACATTATGTTCAAACAGTGACTAACTTTCGCCACCTCTCCATACAAACTCCATATAAACTTTGGGTATATAAGCATTGCAAAACGTCTGATCAAATCACACTCGCCTTGAAGATCCACAAACTCATCAGTGTTTCAACTATCAAAGAACCAACTTAAAAAATGAAATTCTTCATTGCTGTTGCCTTTGTCGCCATTGTTGGCTTGGCCTCTGTAAGTTTGAAACATTTTTTTGTACTCGCTTTTTGAAGTAACACTGAATTTAGGCGGGGTATAGCTCATAAACTAACAATCCGATTTAACTTTTCTGTTTTTGTAAAATGTGTATTGTTTCAACTTGAGAGATAGGTTATTTTTTAATAGTTAGAAACGTTAAGTAACTTAATACTTTAGATGTTTCACTTATTTAATTCAAATTTCGTACAATACGTATTTCGTCTAAGCGAAATCATCAGGTACTGAATGTTAAAAAAATACAAATCAGTTAAACCTCGAATATACTACATACAATAAAGTTGATTATTCATATCAAAGTACTCATTCTCTACCATTACTATTTGTTCGTCATAATTTCAATTTTGTTTAATTCTTGTTTTATAATAAGTCATTTTTTTTAAATATTTATTAATCTAAATTTTTTAAAGGCTGCTCTCACCGATGAGCAAAGAGATAAACTCAAGGTCCACAAAAAAGAATGCGTCGAAGCCAACCCTGGTTTGGATGTCGCTTTAATTGAGAAGGCAAAGAATGGAGAGATTAGCGACGATCCCAAATTCTGCGAGTTTTTGAAGTGCTTAGCTGAGAAACTGGAGTTCATTAAGGCCGATGGTTCCTACAACACTGAGGTGATCAAGAAGAAGGTTGGCAACACTACCGGCACTGACGTTTCCGCTATTGTTGACAAGTGTGTTGAGAAGGACGAGAAAGACGGCGCCAAGAATGCTCCCCACCTTGCTAAATGTTTGAAGGAGAATCTTCCCAAGCACGAGGGTGTCTTCTAAATTGGCTTTTTAATTTGACTATTGCTAAAGTGTATTTTGATACTGATTTGATTTGAAATAAAAAAAAATATTTTATTTGTATTTGAATTTTTTTGAGATTTTTGAATTTTTTTAATTAGGTCTTTCCTGGAAATGTTTGTCTCTTTTTGCTAATTTTCATTAGGTAATGATGTTCTTAGTTATTAGTGTTAATTATTTTAAATTGTAATAAATTTTAGGAGATATTCAAGTTAGA
Source organism: Mimaenictus wilsoni (assembly GCA_027575185.1). Taxonomy (NCBI): domain Eukaryota; kingdom Metazoa; phylum Arthropoda; class Insecta; order Coleoptera; family Staphylinidae; genus Mimaenictus; species Mimaenictus wilsoni. The sequence continues at coordinate 21,544 of JAODAC010004867.1, forward strand.
AAATCATGTTTGAAATTGATTAGTGGTTGCTACATTGGAAATTGAGAGCAATGTGGCTAAGGGAGAGGCATTGTTAAGTCTGATTGGTGGAACCGTGATACCTTGTTAATCATTGATTACTTATACGAGTGCATATCAAGTTTTAAAGAAGGGGAAGATAAGAAATGAGGTGTTGTCACGGTAACATCCCTACAGAGTTATTCAAGGTAGCCAATAATATTACCATTAAGATATTACCCGATAAGATCTTAAAGCGAGTCCACTGATATGCCGAGTCCACTGATAGACCGAGTCCACACTAGTAGACCGTGCACTGCGATTTGTCCACTGACTGTCTAGTCAGGCTAATTTGTTATGACCCTTCTTACAAGTAGACTGTCTAGAGACACCGTTCTTGATCTCGTCTAGCGTCCCCACTTCATTATAAGTGAGTCTCATCTTCGTAGTCCACTAGGGAAAATATTGGTTATAATTCATAACAGTCAGAGACTGTCACTCTAGACATTGTATGTCCTCGCACTGCATCACACTATGTTTGGTGTTCTCCACTACTAGACAACCAGAGGCACATCTTTGAGACAAAAGTTACGAAACATGTACACGCCATTGCAAGTTTTCGTCGTGAGTTAGGGCTTGGTTAGATTAGGTTATAGGCTAGTGAGGGGAACAAGCATATTGTGAACAGCGGCCAGATTTGATCTATCGTTCTGCCCCACCTGTCTTAAGGTTATGTAAACCTTACAATCCCCTTGGTTGGTAACCCGCCTACGTCGCATTTGCACCCAGTGTGATTATCGCGCGACGAAAGAGGATTACCGTTGTTCGCGACACCGGGAATTAAACCTTAACTCCCGCGTAACAATTAGATAAATTCTGTTAATATCATAGTTGTTTTGCAAAAATTCATATATTGACCGAATATAAAAAATAAGAATTTATGTATGGTTTAAACTATAACAATCAAATTTAATTTTCATTTAAGGCCAGTTTTAATGTCTTTAATTAAAAACCAGCAAAAATAAATTATTTAAATACTTTACAGACATTCAATTATAATTAAATAATATAAATACATATCCAGTTAATAACCTTTCATAACTCATAAATCCTTGTGACCAATTGTTTTGTATGACAAACCAACTACACACGCAACAATCCAATCTAATTGAACACCAAAAAAAAAACGTGGCGTTCCTGAACATGTGAAATTCAAACACAAAAATGTTGCTGATTGACCTGACTAATGACCATCCACCTCCATTCTTTCTAGATACTATAGGAGTATATAAACACCATGTGGGTGTCTTCAAATGAGTTCTGTGGTCCAAACAGCTAAACATTAATAACAATTTGAAAAATTTAAAATTTAAACATCCAATATGAAAATCGTGTTTTTCGTTATTTTAATTGCCATTTTCGGTATGGCAACGGTAAGTTTTTAAAATTTGTTTAAAATATTTCTTTTAATGTATCACTTAACATTTAAAAAATGTTGCTAGGCTGTCCTAACTAAGGAATTGAAGAAACAAATGATGGCTCATAAAATGGAATGTATTGAAGCAACACCTGGTTTTGACATTTCTCTGATTGCTAAAGCCAAAGCTGGGGAATATCCCGACAAGGAGAAATTGGGAGCATTCTTGAAATGTATGGCTGAGAAACTAAAATTTCTGAAGGCTGATGGTTCCTATAATATTGTGGAGATCAACGAGAAGATCAGTAAGAAGCTTGATATTGACGTGTCTGATATTGTGGATAAATGTACCAAGAAAGATGAAAAGGATGCTGTTAAGAATGCTCTGCAACTTGCCAAGTGTTTGTGTGATAACCTCCCTAAGCATGATGGGGCTTTTTAGACTTAAGAATTTCTTGAAAATGTTGCTTGATGACTGATTAATTGTCAAACCATTACCATTCAGAGTATAAAGCATGTGAAACATTGTATTATGACAAGGAATAAATATATTAGATTATAATTAAGTTGGTGGTCCATGTTTTTGTGGGGTTAGTCTTGAAGTGGGATGATTCCCATAAGCAAATCTATGAATTTTCCATGGTCTGGAGTAGTTTGTTCCATTCAAAGTCAGTAAAGGGATTGAAGTACATGCATTTTTCTCCATAACCAACACCATAAGCCTTGGTACTCATAGGGGTTCTGAGTTCTGAATATTTTTTTCAAGACACTATCAGAAAGGCGATCATCGCTTTCCCTAATCTTCCTAGAGTTCCATGAATGCTTCCCATAACAACCACCATAACGTTTCCATGAAAGTACCATGATCTAGTAATATGTCCCTTTCAAATAACTATTTCTAGAATTTCCTTTATAACAAAAAATGTGTTGAAGTGTGGAAGAATTTTTTGCAAGGCACCATCGGAATGGTAACCAAAGCTCTCTGAAAAGCTTCCGGGGAATCCTAGTACGATTCCCATAACAATCCCCATGTGTTTACCATGATGTATAGTACTGTGTTCCGTTCAAAGAATGATTCCATTCCACGAACGAAGTAACAGGAAGTATTGAAGTTCACTATCTTTCCCTAAGTTTAACACCATGAGACCTGAGATTCATGGGATATTTTCTTCAACATCAGGAGGCCGACCAATTCTTTGCCAAGATTTTCCTACAGTTCCTAGAACGAATCTCATAACTATCATGATGATTTCACCATCTCTAAATCTTCTCTATTCGATCTTCAATCGTCATCTTAGATCTATAGACTTCCCTCTTTTCAATATCCTAAAAAGTCTCCTCGTAGTCCCGATATCGTCTATGAGCAATTTTTTGCTCAGTTTCATCACCACTATCATCACCGTCTTGATCACCATAAGCTGGCTCCCCTTCTTGAGTAGAATTATATGTTCCATCCAAAACACTATTAATAAAATTGCTATAAGAATCAAAACTCGCAACAAACAACAAAGCATAGAGATTCTCCTTAATGGGTTCATTGGACGACGCATCCTCTTCCTCCTCACCATAACTTTCTTCAGCATTGGGTTCAAGCTCGTCTTCAGCGTTGATTTCGTGTATCCCTGAACCATCTTCCGCCTTGTCTCTGCAGGACCAAATATGATGTCCTGCCAACATCCCTCTTGGAACTCCCTCACAGATCAAAACACTTCCTTCACCCAAAGCACACCCCTTTCCTTCAGGGTCATCCACACAGTAAAAGCCCCTTCGACACCATCTCCTAATATAAACATTAAGACCGGCCAAGGAACAATCTCTCAATCTAGGCTTCTCTCTTATCGGCGAAAATTCCATGGTTACTTTCATATCATCCGTCATGGTGGTATCATTAAGGTGGACAAGAGCTATATTGTTCTCCTTCTCGTAATTTGGGAAGACTATTCTGTCTGCGTAGGTTAAATTCTGACAATCAGGATCCAAACACACTTGAAGTGAGTTGTCGCTCCTACAAGAAACCTCTGTGAGAACATGTATGGAGAAGATAAAGGTTAGGATTACGTGGCTGCATTGAGGCAGGTTCCAGTAGTGATCAACCACTCCTTAGATATGAAAGTCCCATCACATTGAGCGATTTCATCATCATCAAAAAGAAGGACTAATTTTGCCTGGTAAGTTGATTCTGTGAGAGAAGTGGTTGTGGCAGTTGTAGAGGTGTCAAGATCTGAGGGTGGATGATCATCAGCGTAAGCGAGGAAGATCAGAAGAATCGGAATAAAAATGAACAAACTCCAATTAGTTTCCATTTTGATATAGTACGGTCAGGAATGTCAAAACCAAACAATGACAGACCGTTCCCATTGAATCACCATTGATACCTAGTATAATATTATTGATGACCTGCACACTATCATTCAAAGAATAATACTCTGCCATTCCCTTCAAACATTGATACTTATTAATTAGAGCACCTCCAATCGCTACGAGCTGACCACTACAAAACAAGGGAGCTCCAGAGACACCTCCACAAGTGGAACCAGTCCCCTGCAACTTCTTGAATGACTTGGTAGAGTTGGTGATCTCAAAACCATAGTACATAATAAAAAACGAACCATCCGACTCTTTTTGCCATCCCATTGAAGTGCACATCACTGGCTCGAACTCGTAGGTTATGGGTTTTAGCCTATAGACCTCCACGCTTTCTGACAACTTAAATGGCGTTAAGGTAGTGATGACCTGCAACCCATTGGAGAGAATACTTATAATCTTCCAACCAAAACGTACGATGCCACTTGGGCAAAACTCCAGAGATGTCGCCTTAGAAATACCCATACAACAAATAAGAATTTCGAGAACCTCTGTCTGTTTGCAATGTTTAGCAGTGATGATGTGCCTGGGATGGATTAGTACTCCCGAGCATAGCCCAATAAAGTCTCTATAGTAGAAGGACAATCTTACAACCATAGAAAAGGTGTAGCTTATGTTGTATCGTGTTGGCGTCCCGAACAGATTTTCTTCTATTCTACCTATTGCTGTTAGGTTGTAAGGCGTATTAGCCGGATCGAAGGTCCAAATTTCGGAAACAGTTCTATGGGACAAGACTGGGATCACGAGGACTAGGACAACTAAGCTATTCATTCTGAACTTTTTTTGATATTTAGAGGCCATTGGCAACTTGGCCCTATGGACCAAGAGAGTAAAAAATGTTAATAATGCGTACCCAACCCGGGGACTCTCCGAGGTCTTAATAGGTTTGATGTAGTAATATAAAGCTGAATACAGTCAAAGTCAAAATAGGTCCGTTTTTCTCTACTCCGTCACTATGGATACCTGCGACAATATCCTGTATGACACGCATACTTTTCTTCAGATCAAAAAAGTCGGATCTTCCATACTTGCAAGCATTACCTGGTAAAATTCGTCCTCCGAGTGCCACTAGTTCCTTACCACAAAACAAGGGACCACCAGAAATACCTCCACATGTAGAATAGCAACCCTGTAGTCTATTAAATGATGACGCCTTCTCGTCTATTTCAAAATCAATTATGATGGTGAAGATTAAAGTTTTATTATGGTACTGCCACATCATGCTAGTGCAGTTTAATGGTTCGAAGGCATATGTGATGGGGATTAACTCATAGACTCCAACATATTTAGACAACTCGAAAGGTTTTAGTGTGACGATGATAATGAAATCGTCCGAAGGTACGGAAATAATCTTCCGTCCAAAGCGAATGATTCCATCTTGACAATTTTCCAAAGATTCAGTTACCATAACCCCCATGCAGCAAATAAGGACATCCAAGACATAGTTTTCTTTGCAGTGTTTAACGGTAAGGATGTAGCTTGGATGGATCAACACCCCAGTGCACAGACCAATGAAATCACGGTAGTAGAAAGACAATCTTACAGTTGATGAGAGTTCGTTGGAACCCTCCTTTTGTTCTTCTATCGGAGGGTCATGGAAAACTGGGTACTTTTTTGTTTGGTAGGTCCAATCTTCATAGAACTCTTCTGATGAAGTGATTAACTTCTGTGACAATATAGGTATCAGCAAAAGAGCAGATTGCAGTACGTAGGCGAAAGCAGTCATTTTGATAGATATGTAACAGTGATTGGACATGGAAAACATGAAATGTCAAAATGTTTTATTGTTTTGACTTCTTAGGTTTTATTACTTCGAGTTTGGTGGAAGATCAGTATGGGGTTGGTGAAGTCAAGAAAGCATGATGACTTCCTTAACCCTATGCATAAAAGAAGATGATGTACCTTGGACTAGTTGGATTAGTACTTCAGAGCTAAGTCTCTGTAGTGGAATGATAATCTTACAAGCGTGAAGAAGATAGATGGTGTTTATTCTTCAATTCTGTTGTTGTTAACTGCTTAAGAGGACCCTGGTTCTTCTAAGGGCAAATCGTGGACATCTGGGTTTTAAGGTATCTTGCAGGTTCAATCTCCAGATGTAGAGGGTTTGATGACCCCAATTTTTATGATACTAGAGGTACACTTGGTGGAGCAAATAGAAGTAGAATGACACTAGTCATTTTAATAAACATGAAAACGTGCCGTGTCAGGGCATGAATATCTACCGCTTAAATATGGATCAGAGCAAACACTCTACCATAACTGGACTTCCCTAAATACTGATTGTGCAAACGGGACCATCTCAAAATACTACTTCAAGTCTCTTCAATGATCCAACTATTAGAAAGAACTAAACTAAACCTCTCTAAGGCTATCTCTACTATGGGGTGTCACCTAACTTATTCCAGAATGGATTGATAGTGTTCCTTGACTTGTCCCCAGGAGGCAGCTGTTCTATGAGAAGTCAAGGAATTTTAGATTTCATCGATCTAAATACAGAAGATACAGATGACCCCAACATATGTAGTACTACAGGTACATAAATAAGATGACAGAACTCATTGTTATTGTTATGAAACCCTGACAGGTTATAAATAATAAAATGTCAAATTGTTAAACATGTTTATTTTTTCCTCTTTCTTTTTCCTATTACTTATTCAAGTTGACACGAAGACACTCTATAAAGTTCCATCCTTTCATGACTTCGTCAACACCTCCAAATCGACCGTACCCCCAACAGAGAAAATCTACGCCAAAATCGAAGACTACCCCTATATGGCAAAACTCTTTATCTACTACACATCAGTCCAGATGCAGTGTGGAGGTACCCTGATTCACATAAAATGGATACTAACCGCAGCTCATTGCATCACACCACCAGCCTCGGATCCCATAACCCGAATTGAAGCGTGCATGGGAACATCATACATTCCCAACTCGAATTGCCCCAACAAGCGATCTATCCGTACAATTGCTCGACCTGCTTCCTCCGTAGACCTGGCAATGCTTCGCCTCAAAACCCCATTCCAACACTCTCCCAAGATCCAACCAATACAGATTGTCGAATACAACGTGGCTGACCTCACCCGAACCTGCACCATTATGGGATGGGGCTGGATGCAGCCCGAATACCCCTCCCCAAATCTTCTCCGAACCACCGTCTTTCGAATCGGCAGTTGTATGCAGGATTTGATTTGTGTTTTCTCCCCAGACCATGCGCCCTGCCGGGGCGACTCTGGAGGTCCGCTATTGTGCAATGGCATTTTGGTGGGCGTCGCATCGGCTGGGGAAAATGCCGATTGCACACGACCGAACGGCATTACGGCGTACGTGCCGATAAATCTGCATTTGAACTACATTGTCAAATCGATTGCGAATGCGGGCGAAATTTGGGTGCGCGGAACGTTTGAAATTATTTGCTGTTTGATTTTACTCTTTATATTTTGGGAAATGTAAATATTAAAAGTGTACGATATTATGTTTCTCTTCTCTTTTTTGGTTATTCCTCTGTTCCAATGTTGGGATGTTGTAGGCGTATTGATTTTTGAGTGCTCTCGGTAGTCTGAGTGTTGAGCTCACTTAGGGACCTTCACAACTTGAAACGCAGTTATCCGTGTAAATACGAGGAAAATGAGAAGTCAATACAACATTGGCAGGGAAATCATTATTTATCCAATTATTTTTCTAATGTATTTTAATCCAAACTATTTTCTTCAAATCAGGGGTCGGCAAACCATATTCAGTGAAATATTTTAAAATCCCAGGATTTTTTATAAATTTAGAGCGATGTAAATAATTTGCGGACCCATGCCTTTTTTATAAAATCAGGGGTCGGCAAACACACATAAAGAGAACGAATGCTACGTCAATTAGCCAATAATTCAACTTTAATTGAAAATTGAGCAATTTGATGTTGTACTCAAAATATATTTCCGCAAAATATATTTAAAGAAAACAAGGGTTGGAAAACCACATATTGACAAATGTTGCATTTTCATGTCGTATGTTGTATAATATTGGAGTAGAAAAAAGGTTACCAACTTAACCATATAGCATGTGCGATAAAATATGCGATGGTATATTTAAATATTATCTTCCTGCCGTTATATTCGAAACGATGTACAACAAATGTTCGTATTTACAAAATGGCTTCGATATTGATAATAAATGGATTTTATCCCGGATGTGTATACATTCTTTTCATATGGTTTAATGTGCACATTAAAACTGATTCAAATTTTATACGGCGACGGAGAAACTCGGACAAAAGGCCCTTTGTGAGTGAGAGTGCAGTTATTACTTCCACTCGATATATGCGAAAATGTTACACAGCCGCTTTTATTTTCAATATTACGCTCCCGGGTCCCACGTTGTAATCCCCCTAGGCAGTGGTACATCGATAAATTTATACATGTTTACGCGCAATAAACTCGTTAATTGTGCTCTCGTAGGTGATGGTTATAGGTTTCCAATTCATAATTCAATAATAACAGAAAATTGCGCCATTATTAAGTGCATTTTAAGTGGCTTTACCTTGGCCTACACGTTGAATCGAGTTGAACAAAAAAACTTGCCGTTCCCTACTTTTAAACGAATTTAATTATTAAAGAAAATATCACATGTTCATCAATCCCACAGTCTTGCATATTAACGAGACAATTCAATGAAGATTAACTACTCTAAGATAGCTTATTATCTATTGTTTGGTCATACAATCCAGTTGATTAATTCATCGTGCATACGCGGGTATAAATAAAGTGACCTTTAACATCTCGTTGTTCGACTGAGGCAGTAATCCACCATATTATAGTCTGATATCTTCCAAGACGGAACCATTAAAGTTTATCGGCTACGTTGATATTCGAAAACGTTGATTGAACAGTAAACAACAGTGAAATATTAAGTCTTTAGTCTGGCCGAGTGGACGTAACAACGCGTCGAGAATGGTGAAACAAACGATTTTTGTGCTCTTTGCTGTTTTTGCACTGATTGTAGCGCAAAAAGTTGAGGATGATTTGGTATGATGGTCTTTTTAATTAATTTTCGTTATTTCTTGTTAATTGTGACGAATGGCGAATTATTAAACGTGTTCCAGAATCTCAACACGGATGAGAAATCCCAGGTGGGGCAAGTCGAGGCGCGCTGCCTTACGGAGACGAAAGCCAAGCTGGACGATGTGCAGAAATTCGACAAGGGCGTCTTCGGCGATAGCAAAGAGTTGCGTTGCTTCTACAAATGCCTGCTGACGAACTTCGGCGTGATGGATGAGCAGGGCAGGATTGTGAAGAACAAGATCAATCTGCTCGTGCCCGACAATCTGCGCAAGAAGGCCGAGCATTGTTTCGATCGCGAAAAAGGCGAACCCTGCGATGTGGCCTACGAGACGTATAAATGTTATATTAAGAGTGTTTATTTGTAAACTTCTCACGAACAAGTTTTACAAAAGCATTTCTATACTCCGCTAATATCTCGCAAAATGTTATAGTCTAGACATAACATATTTGAAAAAAGGAAATAAACGTTTGCAACAAAAACTATTTCTTTTAATACTAACATTGTAGAGATACAGGGGTCAGTAAAACCAATTACATATTTGTGGACACCTAATATATTAAAAAATCTGGGATTGGCGACTAGGTGCCATAATAAAAATTTCAGCGGTTTTCATGCCCCTAACTCAATCATGGCTCGGCAACTCACTTAATTTTTTTCTAATTCGCAGGAGTAATAATACTAATGATGTAGATGTACCTCTCAGAATCATAAACAAAAACATCGCCTACCAATTATTCAATATGTGTTCAAATCAGGGGTCGGCTTCAAATGATATGATCTTCGTAACGAGGAAAATAAATAAATGATTTCTGTTATTACCGAGTAGAGCTTTTTCAAATAAGGGGGTCGGCAAACATAATCACCCATTTTGCCCACCCCTAATTCACAAAATAAGTCTGCGGTTTTATATTTATAGGAAATTGTAATGTAGGAGATGCAGTGCGTCTTCTTAGAATTATAAACTAAATATATTTTAAACAAGGGTCGGCAACCCCAATCCAACTAAGAAATCAATTTTATGGGCGCCAAAAAGATCTAATTTACCGTCTCCTAATTTACATCAATTCATGGATACTACAAGCACAATAAGCATAAGCGCAATTTTACCCATTAATAAACTATCGATAGCAAATGTTATGGACCAGGGGTCGGCAACACGTAGCTTATGATAATCAAAATTACATCAGGTAAAAATGCATAGATGTGTAGACTCTGCAAACCACTTACCCTAAAATAGGGGTCTTAATGCAAATACATGTTTACCGACCCCTGATGTTGTGTAAATCATATGAAAATGATTTTTGGTAACAAAGTTAGAAATATTGTAGGCAACTTCTAAAACCTATCAAAACAACCCGACAACTAGTAAACAACTAAGATATCAACCTGTCAAGTGTCACTTATCAACTTGCCTACTAAAAAGTTTGCGCCAAGTTACGTATGTTTCCAACAGTGTTTCCGTTTATTGGATCTATTCAGATGTTGCTTTGATCACTTGCTTTCTTGTAATCATAGGCGATACTTCAACCACTTATAATGAACGAAAGCCCAACGCAACGTAAACACTTCTCGTATACAGTCTCAATGATATAATTTCATGTAGATACAATAAAATCATAGAAATACGTAATTATTTATCTTTGAATTCATTAGAACAAATTTAGTAAAGTGTTAACACGGCAATAAGTATAGTTTATGAAATATGTCCACTGATAGCGACTTCGACGATAAATTTCATAAATTATAACGGCAATAAGTATAGTTTATGTAATACGTGCAAGATATAAAGAGTATTTGTGTTTTTTTTTCTATGAAAACATATAATATATAA
>JAODAC010004878.1:0-15865 GCA_027575185.1 Mimaenictus wilsoni
CGAGCCTTCTTATCCTTTGATATTTTATTCTTTTGATAATTGTGTCTTTATTTAGTTCTTCCTCCACTTCTTTTGTTGTCTTTCTTCTTTTTATCCCATGTGTGGTTGGTCCAGTTATATATCGTACTATTTTTCTTCCAATTCTACTTATTTCTTCCTCTTGTAGTTTCGTTGTATTTATTATGTCTTTATTATTGTAACTAAACTATACTGAATTAATGCCAAGAATCAAACCAATCAAGTCAACAGGTTTTAACAGTTATACTATTACCTAAATTATCCTAGCCACGAATATAGTTGACTTCATCCAACATGGTACCAGGATGAATTGTCCATTTCCTAAAACAACCTACTCCAACCTTGAAATATATATTCGGTCAAATATTTACATTTTCCTATATTGTACCGAAATTGCCTGAAATATATATTGTTAGCTTGAACATAAAATTGAATTTTATATTGACGTAATAAATACCACATCAAATTTTGCACGGCACACTAAAATATTTACATTATGTTGCGACATGATGGGGGATGTGGGATGTGATAAATACCAGATGAATTTATCGCGTATCGAAGCACGATGAAATGTGAATTATGAAATGTTTAATAGACCATCCATTTTTGGCAATTTTATTCAATTTTGCCTAACATAAACGTGATAAATGTTTATACCTTTTTTTTAATGATATTCAAAAACTCCGCTGCGGTATTAAATCAATCTATATGATCCGAAAGATAAATCAATCTACGGATAAATCAGAAAACGATATATCTATAGGGAATAGATATCATCTATCTTATTGCAAGTGACAAGGTATCACATAGTTTGCCCTAAGTTTGTCAAGTCTCCATATTTCGAATATTTCACTCTGGGATGCAAACTTTCACGAGGATACGTGTTCACGAGTATGTCATGTTAAACTCCCAAGATGTCTTCACATGTGATATCTTCATATTTAGTTTCAGCATAAAACGTGACTTTGAATATATTAAATAACGTATTAATTTTGCTTCCATATATGATTCTTCAAGGATATCTGGTTTAATTTAATATTAGTTCAAACATTTCCTTCTTCTAAGTAGTTTTTAGGCCATTAGATTTAATATAAACATGGAAAGATAAACTTCGGGAGAAAACTTTAGAAGTGAGAAGCATTAAATTAAAATCTGCAAACTACAATTGTTATAAAAAGTTTCAGAAATCAGAGTAGATCGTTAAAGTTATGCTTTGTAATAGGTTGGCAGTTATCCAAACAACTCCACTCAAACAATAGGATATATTACAGTTTTTGTTGGTGGTTCCTAGACTTTTGTGCTTTCTGTTTGGGAAAATGTCCAATAAGCTCGAGTTTTGCTCGTTTTTACTTGTTTACTTGCCATTACTTAGAAACCTCTAATAATTTACGATTAAAACTTGTTAAAATGTATCGAATTTCTTTTTTTAGTGCACATTTTATTTGCTTTCCATGTACACATTACATAACCAAACAGTACCGTTTAGTGTAACAAAATCGTCGATTTTCCAATTAGTGATTATGTTGATTGTACGTGCGTACAACATAGTAATTTATAAAAAATTATCGAGGATTGCACAGATTATATTTTAAAATTTTAGATCTTCAATTGCCTATGCAATTGGTGGAGTTTCACGATCAATAATTACTAACCTTGTGGTTTCGGGATCCAATCTCGGCGGGCGTAGAATGAAATTAATTCTTCATGTATTTAATAGTAAATAGTTCCTAATAAGATTAATGGCATTAAAAGCGAATTGAATTGAATTGACCTCAGTAGTCGATACTCGGTAAATTCCGATCCTCAATTAACAAGTTAAGGTTAATTTCTTCCACTGTCGAATAATATCAACACCAATAAGATTTAAATTAACATATATTATTGCAAAAAAATATTTTTTTTCCATTTTATTTAATATTAAAAGGAATTTATTGGCCTCTATCGCCCTTAAGATATATCGTTCATTGTTCTTTTCTTATTCAATTCGACTCCGAAAGTTTCGCACTTCATAAATATGTCTTATATTTAGGCCTACAAAATGAAACTGTACATTTATCCCCCTAAAGCTCCCTTTCTTTGCTTCTTAAGCCTACCAGTTCTACCGGAAAGACACGAAGGCCAGCGCAGAGCAGGCATATTTCACATCCGCATCTGAAGCCCCCATTGGGCTTTTATTACTCTCGTTCTCCATGTTTTCGACGTCCTATTCAAACCCAGCCATATCGCACCTCGAATTTGCACGAAGTAGTTGGTTGTTTGTTGCGTCGCTCCTTCCTTTGTGTCCATCACTGAACTTTTTACGACTACTTTGCAGGGCTGTATATTCGCAACACTTAATTTTAAGATGACGGGTGGTGCGAAAGGAAGTTGACAACAAAAGTGCGGTGCATTGTGGATTGCACTTAGAGTGTTGAAGTCATTTTGTGAGTGTTTTGTGGCGCTCAGTATGAAGGTTGGAAAAATGCTGTGATCGAATGTGGCCCATTCTCCCGGAAGGCATAGAGCAACGCGTGAATTGTGTAGTAGCGCTCGCATTGAAATGCAGGCGTCGGCTTCGCGTCGAGTGGCGGTTGGAAAATAATTATCCCTCCAAGCTTTTCCTGCTTTCTAGTTCTGTAGCTCGGTATGCAGGTTTAATGATCTATAAGCACTTCGTGAACTTGCCAAATATATTCTAATCGGATAACCTGAAATTTCTGCATTGTGCATGCACTGCATTGAAACAAATTAAATTAGGAATTGATCTGAAGTATGTACTTATGCAGAATCTTAGGGGGTTCATAGCTTATAGGAAATAAAAAGTAGCATAATGAAAAGTCACTCGAACTAATTGGAACTTCATTAAATTGATAAATGCCACTCTCTTATTGTACTTAACCTTTTCCACTCGAGACTTTCGTCGCTAGCGCTCTGTGACATCTCGAGCGAAGTGTGGGCCAGACTAGTTGGCGTCGAGCGCGTAGGGTTAAATAATCTAAAGCAGTCCGAATTATGAGACAATGTGTGAACTATTTACACTACTAAATTACATATTCTTAAATATTAGTATTTCCTGATGCAAACTGGAATAGCCAACAATCTCATGCCAACTTAGAATCGCCTATAATCCTTATTTGACAATGCTATTTTTAATAGCAGCAACATTGAGACCCTTTTAGCAGGCCATTTAAAAATGATTTTACAACACTCTAATAATAGCAAAATTTTCACTAAAGCACTTAGCACTTTACGTTACAATGTGTATAGACCCTGACCCCTTCATCAAATGATAGCCGGATCGGATTATAACGATGATGATACATCCTAGAAGTCCAAGCGCGGTCGGTAATCGATTCTTGCAAAGTCATGAAACCAAAGTGCCTCAGTGAAATGGGTGTGCGTCGAGGGGTTGGATGGCAGCGCACCGAGTCAACAACGCAGCAACCCAAAACAATTAACACAAGCCGACGAATTTAATGGAATTTCCCGACATGCACAAAGCCATTTGTGTTTGCCTTAAGATGGCAAACATCAAACCAAGCGAGCTAAGACTCGGCTGGATATTGTTGAATGGGGCATTCATGATTATTTTCGAATCATTAAGCGCACAAAAGTGCTGTGCGACTGAAATATTGCGTTAATAATTGACGGCGTGGGCACACACAATTAACGCCTCCGTTGTTTGGAACTGTCGGCAAACAGCTTCAATAATTCAATTTGCATTTCGCGCTTCAATCATTGAAGCGTGTGGAATTTGTTTGTACAAAAGATGCAGAATGGCATAGCAAATAGAAGATGAATTATAAACAATTATGCTAAAATCTGTGCTAAACATAACTATTTGTATAATGTTTTATTCATAGGTTAAATCGGAATATTTCCTGATATAGATTACTTGAGACAACGTATCTGCAAATAAAATCAATAGAACTTTGCGAATTTGCCTATTTCAGTAGTACCATCATTTGCAATCTTCAACTTTCAACAGTACAATGAAATTTCATATTTGCATGTTTTGTCTTGTATTATAAATCAACTTTTATAACCCATCATACCCTCCTCAAAACACACCAGTCGGAAAGCACCCAACGATGAAAATCATGATTAAAATGAAAATGCTAAGGTCACTGTAGTGTTTTGCTACATTGGAAAGTTTTTCCATACGCCAACAAGCTGCCAACAGAATGGATGAAACATGTAAAACCTTTGACGCCAGGTCATTGGCGTCGAGTATATTTTGGGTGGCATTTCTAGTTTCGGGCGCTGCCATGCGAACCCCAACCTCAGAACGTTTTTTATGCATAATATATATTTACATTTATTCGCAACATTGCCATGTTTGCTTACCATTGCGCCGCAATGCAGAGAAAGGCTGCCAAAAAGAAGCGAAACATGACAATAACCAAAACAAACTCACAAAATCACGCAAAATATCGCAATTCCGCCTTCTTATGCGATGCGAATTGAGTTTCGCGAGATATTTATAACTTTTCGACGAAATTTTCATCTCATGCTTGCTATTTTCAGGAGGGAAAACAAATACAGTTTTGATTTATATTTAATGTATATTGATTTACGTGAAAGCTTTATAATTGTATTAATTTTAGAAATGGTATTGCGAATTATCGAGTTTTAAGCTTGGATTTGGAAGATTGGGTTTTCTCACAGGTGTATCTCACGAGGATTCTATTGTTATCCGTGCTGATCCTTGTTGGGTCAACCCCACATCATTGATAGGGTTTTCAAATCTCAGAAAATGTGATTTACTTCACTATGAAATACCCCAAATATAGAGAATATAAATTATATGTCAGATAACAAATATCATTTATGTTTTTGTTTCGCAATTCTTCGGTCTGACAAAGAAGTATTTGTGTAAATTTAACAAGGACACTTATTTGGCAACCCTTATACTGACTTTCCAACACCATTGTGAATTATTCTTGCTAACACGGAAGGATTACAGATAACAAGACACGAACCCACAATTTTTAATTAGCCGCATCTCGCGATTATGTATTTTACGTTGTGGGTGTAGTTGCGGACTGCTTAAACATGTAATTAATTCACATCGACAGCAACGGCTGCGTGCCTGCCTCACTGCGTGCATCGTAATGAGAATTAATATGAAAGCAATGTTATTGAGATGTTTTCAAAATAGAAGCAATATTTCAAAAAACATGTTGTGGAGTTTCTATTAATGAACTTTTATTGTGTGAATTTAATTTAATTTAAAAGTTTGTTTAACTAACTTACTTTTTACGGTGACAAATAACGTTAGCTTGGTATCTAACAGGTAAATACACTGAAATGAAGATAAATGGCACTGAAACTAAAATTTTCACACATTGCATTTGAAAATAAGCGCCAAGCGAAGATATGAGATAAAAATTTTAAAGCATTTTGTACATTAATGTTGTCTGATTATATGCAACCTAACATTCACGACTTAAAAAATGTTCACAACTGGAAATGTTTAGTTCTGGAATTGAATATGCTTTAAAAATTTACACTGGCAATGAAAGTGGGAAAGGATATTGCAGAGATTATTTTAAATACAACATTAAACAAATAAATTAATGAAGAAACGAGAAGTCAACGCAGTGTAATTAATTACTCCATTGCGTTGTAAAGTTCCGCAAACCAGTATTTATAATTAACTACACCCCAGGGTGAAAAGTGACTCAAGATAAACACATTGAAGGACAAATTACAGAATGCTTAAACTGGTATATAAATTATAGGATAAAGCGTAACTGTGAAATCAACAAATTAACTTTTGTAAATTTGTCACTTTGAACACATATAAAATATAATTCCAATTCTCATTCCACCACATTATCAGTTTTTAATTGGTTTATGCATGTATAATTCAATTTTATACTCATAATTTGAACAATTATACATGTTTCTTATCAATTATTTAACGTCTCTTCTTTTAGAAAACATTTTTGATCAATATTTTAATAGACCTTGCGTCAACAAAAACGGGTAATTAAATTTATATGCAATATGTATTTGGATATTTTCCTGCAATATTTGCTCACCTATTATATTATATTATTCGCAGAATAATATATTATACTGTATTTTAATTTGCTTGAAAGTTTATTATTGATTGCCCTAGTTCTTATCATCAGACTTATCACCTGATTTGTGTCAGAAATTTTGTTAAACAAGAGCCAGAGTCGTGCTGGTCTACGCTCGCTCAACGCAGAATACACGAGCGACATTTGTGCCGCGGAAACCATCGGCTGAAAACTAAGGCTTCGTCCGCCATAAGATATTTTGTTGAATTTTATGCAAAACTTCCAGAGCACAAAATCTCATTGTCAGTTAAAAGTACGTCCACCTAAAACTAAGCTTAAATAAACACGCTCACTCAGCACGAGCGTGACTCATATCGCTTCACATGCCCTCCTATCACAAGGTAAATGCAAGAGACTCGCACTGCCGCGAAATGCTGCTGCTGACAAGTTACATAAAAACGTCAGGGGTTAAATATTCATATGTGCAATACGTAGAAAGAAAGTATGATAATATTTCCTTTGAATGAAAGCTATTCTATATCCTTTCTATACCTTTTGTAAGGCACAAAACCTCGATTGTAAGTACGACTATCTACGTTCAAGACACACCCTTTAAAACTAATTGTAAACTTCTTCGGTATGATAAAGATTTTTTATCTATGCCAAAGCAGTGCTAAGTGCTTAAAGAGAAAATGAGCTTTCATTTTAGAATTTTTAGTACTACTCGGTCATTTTTTTTCAACACAACCAAAAAACAACAAAGTAACAAAAAGATGAGGTGAAGGTTTACACAATGTGCACAATGCTTTACAGTTGAACAAGTACAAGCAAAAGACGCGCATGCAGGAAAGCGAAAAACGACGCAGAACGACAGCGTAAGAAGAGATGAAATAATAACTCTGCTTTTGCAACTACATTGATAAAGCGCGCGGCGCGGCGTTGCGCAAAGAAACGACATACAAAAGTGCACAGCATAAACTGTCTGAACATGAACAAGCTTTAGGACCCGGGTAATCTATTCCAAAGACCTCGACCGAGAAACGCAAGAAAGAAATAGAAGTTTGGCACACGTGCGCATCATTATCATTACATAAATTATGGATATCGATAAACAGTGTACCGAGCTTTTAGTTTTAGAACCGTGTCATACATATTTTAAAATGTCAAAAAAGTTTAGCAATCTTCAAGAAACCAATCATTCCTATCCATTTTAAAAATTGTAATAATATAAAATCTGAAAACAACATTTTCGATAAAACTATAGATATATTACAAAAGATATTCAAATATTTTGATATGTAAATATCATGGCAACAAGCTAAAATTCAATACGTAAGTAAAAATTTATAGCGTTTATAAAATTCTGCTATATTTTCAGCATTGCGACACTTCGTCACAAACTTATTCACGGTATTTTGCATAAAAGTCGTAAAAATAGAAAGCAAGTGAAAGAAAATACGTAAATATAAGAATTCGTAAAGTTACGCTAAAGTGTATTCTTTAAAATTTTATGATATATCTGACGTTGATCCTTCGTGCTACAGAATCTCAACGGCTTTTGACGTTGCCTTTAAACATGCAAAGCATATAATCCTTCTTACGACGTTCTAGTACGGTTATGCGCTACGTACGCGTTAAAATAATCTATTTTCATTGGTACACATTTTACTTACAATTTTAAAACTAATAATCCAAATCAGGGATAATCAACATGTTTGTGCGGCCGGCGAAACATTCGAAGCCAATGGGAGACCACCTTCTGAAAAGTGCGTCAATCAGAAGACGGATCCCCACATAAGAAATGAGGGTCGATGCTCGGCCTGGCAAAAAAATCAGCATGTTTACCGGTCCGATCATAATAAGATGCTTCCTCCTGACAAAAATGATACGATCTGTTAAGGTTGCTAAGATATATTTTCTTACGAAACGCCAAAGTAGTATTGAAGGTGCATGGCGCATTTCAAAGGAAAGTTGGCACGATGTCCAAATGAATGAATAACTTTGACTCGACTGGATTTGATTTTGATTTCGACTGGTCGGCCTGTAGTACACATAGGGAATGAGTGCATACATATTACAATGTAGCAATAATCTATCTTTAGTCTATCTATAGTTTATTTTTAAATAGTCAGATAAGTTACACTTAATATTAGAAAATTGATAGACGTGATGAATTGAAAACACTATTTTAGAAGCCTCTTCGAGAAAGTGGCCTCAAACGTTTTTGGTCGGCGGTGCGATCCTCCAACTCAAGCAGCGCCAGCTCCCAATGCGAATCTGGATGTGTAGAACCATTGCCATTGGACGACACCAGGAAGCCAGCCCCCAACTGCTCCTTACCATTATTACAGGTCTGTTTCTACTTATTCTAAAGTTATATATTAATAATTTGTACTCCTGGAATAATCAAGGCCAAATTTATGTGATCCTTTAAATAGGAATACTAATTCCGTTGGTGGGCCAACAGGTATGGCCCAGTTCCGACTCGCCGCGAGGTGAAGCCGACGGGCAAAGCTTCGTTTTTCCAGTATGCGCCGAGGACGCCAACTGCGTCATCTCCTGCTACGAGGCCAACAACCACCACGACTCCGGAATCGAATCCACTCAAGTAATCTGTCCCTCGCACCATACTCCCACTTAATTTAAAAACGTTTAATCATAATTACCGTCCTTGCAGGTATCACCTTCACCGGTGCCATGTCACTCAATGCTCAGCCACACCCCGTCACCGCTGACACCGCTGACCTCGCCCACACCCAGCCTGCGACGCGATCGCCGTCCATCCTGTTCCCTACTGCATCCAGACCATGCGCGAATCTTCCGCTCCTATCCGTCCTCGTCACCCGATCAGACATCCATCGAAGATATGACAGACTTGCAGAATGGACACGCCGGGTCACCTTCCTCATCGACCACTTCATCGCTTACATCAGTTGCGGCGGCTGTGGCGGCGATCGGTCAGCGCGCCAGCGATCCCTGCGACAATCGTCGTCGATCCTCCACGATGACTACGCGATATTCCCTTTTCGACGCCTTAGACCTGGAGTACGCACTCTTAAGAGCAGCGGCACGTGGATCCGTTGGACCCTACTCTCTCAGCGAGAGTCTGCACAAGTTGACGTTCACACAAAGCCTTGCATTTCCAGCGCTAGCACGAGGGTTGGCGAGCAAAAGAAGACGGTCCCAACAGGCTCATGCAAGTCGACCCCTAGACCCCAACGAGAGTGGACTGAATGCTTTCGCCAAGGTTGTCACTGCGTTGGTGCTTGTCCTCGTGAGTGTTTTAGTCTTCGCCGTGGTGTATAAATTTGTGCGGACATGAGGATTACTTCTCGCCCCTGGTAGCGCAGGGGCGAGAGTTGGGCGCGCAACAATGCTAAAAAACTCCACAATGTATCGGACATACAATCATGATACATAGCTGTGAAAAATCATATCAAACCAACTTGCAGAAAACAACAGCATAATCATTTATGTTAACAAATGATAACTTAAAACTGTTAACCTGTTAACTTATTTTAATATCATGTGATTGGTGTAAACATTTTCCACAATAACGATTAGCTGAGTTTGTAAAATCACTTTTGATAATCACAAACGATGTAAAATCGTGTACAGATGTCTAAACGAACAATTATCTATTTTTATTATAAATGTATGTGTGTATATTCTATATATGAATAATTATCTTTTAAATATCACTAATTTCGATGTAAATACATGCTTTAAAAATGTTAAATCGCTTCGTATGAGTTATGTCTATGTGTAAATTAACCAAATTTGAAGCACGAATGAGGAACACAAACCCCAAAAATTGTAACATTGTTTTGTCAAATGTATCTATTAAAAATGATATATTCTTGTTATATAAATGACAATCAAAGCAGAAAACATAACCATTTATTTCTTTGCCACATGTGGGTCACTTATATGGGAATTGACTGTAAAATTTTTGACGGCCATTTTGTCACCCGTCATAATGATAAAATTGCGAAAGATGAAATTTAACATATTTATTAATTCACACAGCCTGTTTATTTATATGACAACAATAAGGAGTATTTATCGTTACAATTTACAATGGTAATAATTTACAATTTCCCGAATATGATAAGTTGATTTTGAAGTCCCATTTATTTTGCTGACTCTTGTCGATTCACGCTATTTGGTGGCGGTCCCCTAAACTTTTTGGTGAGCTGAATTATACGCTCGGCTTCGCGGATTCCACTTAATCTTGCCCCATGAACCGTTGAATAGTGTCCAGCGCAAGTAGCCTCGCCTGCAAAGAGTAATATCGGTGGTTCCGCACAGACATTTCCTGGGAGAGGAGCGGAGAGGTCACACTGGTGACCAACAGTGGATCCAATCCCCAAATAACTATAAGAACCACAGAAATATGGATCTGAAGACCATTTCGATCTTAATATCGACGTAGGATATGGCAAAGAGTAGTCCCCTGTGAATTGTCGCAAAACCTTTGTTATGCCCTCTGCTACTTCTTCATCTGTGGCTCGTTCCATTTCGTGTGCTTCAGGACCAGATATATACGCACAGAGCACATGCTTTGATCCTTCTACCTCCTCTATTGCACTTAAACCCTTTACCCATTCGCAACGGTTATTTAATTCGTCAGCGGACCATGCAAAGTTTATTCCACCTTCATGCCAAACCCAAAAGGGACGATTATAATCCAAAAAGATCTTGTTTACGTGACCGTAGCCGAGATTGTTAATAGCGTCAATTTTCTCGGCTGATAAATAAGGACAGAACAGTCGTTTGTTGTGATGTTTTAGTACTCCTAAGGATACCGAGACAATAACGTAGTCTGCGCAAAATTCGTCTCCGTCGCAACACGTGACAATCGCACGTGGACCGCCTATTTTCTGTGTGACCTCCCCCCATTTTATATTAGCCACAGGCTTGAGGTATTTTAAACTACAATCTGGCAAGTCTCGCAGTAACGGTGCTAAAACACCTACAAACCCAAGTGGGACACGAATTCGTCCCCCCGGTATCGCAATCCCACTACCAAAGTTATCAGCGCTGACCCGACTCAAGTCATCACCGATCCGAGTCCTTAAAGTGTTGGTCAATCCATAGAGAACCCTAGACGCATCGTACCTCTGTTCTTCTGGAAAGTTGAACAACTCTTGCTGTATCCGCATCCGAAAGAAGTTCATCAAAGATCCGTGATCCTTCCCAGCCCCAACAGAAAACAGCATCGAAGCCTCCTGCTCCATTTGTTTGAAAATGTGATGTGCAGTTACAGCAACCTGCATATCAATCGCCCGTCCTTCACTAGTACAGTATAATGCTTTACTGTGGTCGCATCTAGTGAGGGGTGGCGTAAGTAACCCTTCCTGGCACGCCAAATTGTAGACAGGATTCGCCGAGCACCCTCCGATTATATGATGCGCCCCCATTTCAGCAATCACATCCCCTAGCCAGCAGGAATGTATTCGTCCACCAGGTCTGCAAGATATGAGTTAGTTAAGTCAACCACAGATGGAGCAACGCGTACCGATCGGTAGCTTCAAGGATAATAAAATTGCTGATGCCGCATTGATTGAGGCGGTGGGCGGCTGAAAGGCCGGCGAGCCCCGCACCAATGATCACCACTGCCGGCTCCGGCGCACACGGATCAATCACGTTCTCCGAGATCGTGCACACTTCTAGTGGTTGCGGCGGCGGCTTGCTCTCGCAATCCGACCGCCATACTGCCGTCTGATATATAGATCGTCGATGCTATAAAATATAATTGCCGTAAATTATTGCAGGGATAACTAGGTGTAAAATTCATACTCTTTGTGCTGCTTTTCGAACTGCAACTTGCATCAACTGAGGCTTCAATTGACGAACTTTGGAATGTATTGAAAACATGGCATGCACGTACAAATAATTTTTATGTAATTGATTGTTAATTTGTGTACAATTTACAAAAACACAATTTTGATTATTTACGATAGAATAAAAACGACAACATGGAAATGTCATTATTTTTATCACTTGTACTGATGTCAAAACAAAAATAATTCAAGTGGTCATGATTTAACTTTCAGGTATGACACGAAAGTCGAATTTAACAAATCGCATTACTTCTTCCTATTTTAGAATCTTGAGTTTTTCATTATTTTTCAGTATTTATAAGATCATTGACGTATTATATGGATACCTAGCAACCTTAAGAGCCAATGCAAATGGTCAATGGTCAATTCATCATTGGCGCACAAGTGACATCAATTAATTTAGTGATACTTTACGACTTTTGTGAATAAGGTTTATGATGGAATATGGTGCATTGTATAACGAACATGGAATGCTACTCATTTGTCATGGGCCTCTTAATTTGCTGCACAAGCCGAAGGCGAAGCAATTAGCATTCCATGCGAGATGTGCCCAATGCTAGGCATGCCAGTGCCCGCTGTGCAAGCAGCTATGTGACACTATGAACACACTTTCTCACAATTTGATTAGAACTATAAGTTCTACCAGTACGGATCTACCAACCCGTAGGTATCACATTTTTTCAGTTCTTAGTAAAAAACGATACTGAAATATATAACAGGAATAAAAAAACTTTTTAAAATTTACAATCCAACATAGAAATTTTAGGCTTAAACACCGGTCAACATTGGCCATGGCGGCTATAACGGCGGATGACCATGTCCACTGTCCACTACCACTTAAGCTCTAATTTTATGTACGAAAAATCGTTGATAGCAGTCCATATAATGTTATGAGATATTATAAAACAGTGGCAAAGTAAACAACTTATATCATTTGGATAAAAATTCATTTAATCGTTTGAATAAACTCGTAACATTTTATAATAGTATAACTAGCAAAATTTTAAATTAAAATTATAATAAGAACAAAAATGAGTTAAATTAAATCTTTGTCGTATTTAAAATTCTCAACATGTATATCGAACCTTGTTTCTTTTAGGCTTAGCTCGGAAAAGTCATCATTAATTGCATTTTCCTTGTGTTCGGCGAGAATCATTTCCGTCTCCTTTTTAATCTCGGCAAAGGCAAACTCTAAATCCCTCTCATTTGTCTCATTGCTGTTGATGGAGAAACGTACCACTTTGTGATTCTTGTACGTGTATCCAATAACGTAAATCTTCCTGCGTTCCTGCAGCCTTGCGATCAGTTTCTCCGTGTGTTGACTCTCCCCTCGTATACGGAAGCAAACCAGTGCGAGATTTTCACAGGCGACTTCAAAGCGGGAATCCTTGGCCACCAACGCCGCAAAATTCCGCGCCATGCCAATCTGTCTACGTAGATGTTTCTGTACGCCCTCAACGCCATACGTGTGCAACATGAACCAAATCTTAAGGGCGCGCATTCTCCGACCTAGTGGAATCTGCCAATGAAGATATTCTGGTGCCGTGTCCTCAAAGTTGTGTTTCAGATATGCTCGATCCACTGTGAAGGCGTTCATTAAGTGGACCGAACTCTTTACCCAGAGTACCGAACAATCAAAGTTGATCAGCATAAACTTGTGCGGGTTGAAATTAAATGAGTCGGCATGTTCTAAACCCTCTTTAAGATGGCGGTACTCGGGTAGAATGAAGATTGATCCTGCGTAGGCAGCGTCGATGTGCAGCCACACTTCGTATTCATTGCAAATAGGTCCTAACTGTGTAAGATCATCAAATGCGCAGGTACCAGTGGTTCCATAGGTTGCTACAGCATAGCAGGGGAAGTTACCAGCTGCAAGATCCTCTTCAATCGCAGTACGCAGGCATTCTGGAATAAGGCGACCTTCTTCGTCGGCGTCCAGTAGACGGAATGACATCGATCCTATGAGGCCTGCTTTCTCAATTGAGGAATTTGATTGGTTCGAGGAGTATCCACGTAATCGTCCTTTGATCTCTGCTTCCGTCAGCTCTGGGTGAAGTTTCTTTATCCTACGCACAGTGCGCTCTTTTGCAGCTAGGAGACAAACCAAAGTTGCTTCACTTGCAGTGCCCTAAATAATTATGTATTATCATCTCTACCAAAATTGCGCTTTCTTTTGCAGTTACCTTTATAACACCGCCGCCTGGCCCAGGTGAACAGTTTAAGAAATCTTCAGGTAGGTCAAGCATCTTACCAAGCCAGTCCATCATTACCACTTCCAATTCTGTGATGGCTGGTCCTGTAATCTGTAAATTTGTATTTAATTTGGATATGCATGTGAAAGTTTATACAAGATGAAAATATTATTCAACAGCAATTTATGTACAACTAAATAATTATTTTAAGATTAGGTATTTTTATTGCTTATTATTGAGATCTACTTCAAAGTTGACATTACAAATTTACTTCAATTAATTTGCACTTTGATGTTGTGTATTCCTGTGATTAAATTATTTGCTATTATCTTAATTGTCATGGGGACGTAAAACTATTTTTATAGATCAGATTACTTTATGAGTATAAAATCGTTTAAACATGTATATCAATTAACATGAACAAATGTTTATAAACAGCAATTATTTTGTTATTATGGAGAAAGTAAAATAAAAAAGTTTAATTAATTTCACATTGATTAGCTTCTAAATAATTTTCTTGGACAATTTTTACTCGAAGAAATATTTCAATTTCAGAAAATGTTATTTAATTATCGCTTACTACAATAGGGAGAGAAAAAGGCACGAGTAGTACGAACTTACCCAATTAATCCCAACGACTCCCAGCCCCGAGCTGATGAAGTCGCCGACGACTGAGGGGAACGAGTACGACGCTGGATAGTAGGCGTAAAAGTTCGGCGATTGCCAATGCGTCAAGCCTGGCATCACGACGCGATTCATCTCCTTGAACAGATCCTCCCACGAACCACCCTTCTGTGGCGCTTCGGCGGTGAGCATCTCCCGAATGTATCCCGGTTGCACATCAGGAAGCACTGGCCTACGAACAGAACTAGCTCTCAATATCCGCGCTCTCACCTTTCAGACGGCGTTTCTATAGAAATGTAATGATAAGTAGACGTACTTTTCCCGCAGGGTGGTGTAATAATCAGCAATGTAATCGACGGCTTGTTTGGCAAACACACGAAACTCTTCGACGTCCATCCTGTATGGATACTCGTCGACAATCTCGTCGCGCGCAATCAACGCACGCTTCTTAAATACCGAAAAAAGCTTGCCCGCTGTCCACGAATGACGTGCTGAATTGAAATTGGATTTCGTGCATGTACTGCGGATGTTCCGCCGCCGGCTTTCACACACAAAAATGCCTCAACTACTTCCACTTGCTATGTACATTTCCATTGACTCACGCTACTTAAATACGCGGCGAGCAGAGAAGGACGTGTAATTATTGACGAACAGAAATGATGCAAAGTGCAAACAAAATTACGAATCGTATTTCGTAACCCTTTTCGGCGGTTGTATTTGCGTGTGGTTGTGTATGTGTTATTTTTTCGGTGTCGCCAACGTCTGCTACCGTCGCACCGCAGTTACGTGAGGAATAAAGGTCATGATCATTAGAGAAAGTTTATGAGTGCCCGACGATGAGAGCTGCACCGGACGAGACCCGGGGGCCCGGAAGAAAGTGAAATTTAATTAAACCTTCTCTCTGGACCCGGCGCGCATTCGACGCGCTCGTTTGCTACTGTTCGCACTTCATTTCGACTTCCAACTTCATTAATTGCTTACTTTGTGAAATGTCCTGCTGTTCATTTGCGAGATTTTCCTATAATTTCTTATGGGTTTTCTAAAATTGACCAGGTTCATAAATCCAATGATAACATATAAATTACACCTAATTACACCTAATTACACCTAATAAAGAATATGGCATGACAAATACGACCTCCCAATGTAAACTTAAGCTTGTTTATACTTATTCTAT
>JAODAC010004878.1:15965-32195 GCA_027575185.1 Mimaenictus wilsoni
ATTACACCTAATAAAGAATATGGCATGACAAATACGACCTCCCAATGTAAACTTAAGCTTGTTTATACTTATTCTATAGCGTACAACTCAATTTTTAATCCAATTTCTGACCTATTCAGGCTCGGGGTGAAGTTTCTTTATCCTATCCATAGTGCGCTCTTTCCCTACCAGGAGACAAACCAAAGATGCTTCACCTTCAGTGACCTAAGAAATTATTTACTATTATATCTGCAATTTTGCGCTTTCCATCATCAACACTTCCAATTCTGGAATGGCTGGTCCTGTAATCTTTAAAAGTTTATTTAATTTTGAAGTGCATGTGAAAGTGTTTACAAGATACAAATATTATTAAACAATAATTTAAGTTCAATTCGTTCTTATTCCGTGGCGCTACAACCCAATTTTTGATCCATGCCCTCTGTATTGCCTTAACCTATCCTGATGCGATCTCCCATCACGATTTCTATGTCTCATATTTTACCATCATTCAAGGAGGACGCTTTCCTTACTCAGGACATTTGAATCTGTAAAGTGACTTCATCGAACCCAGTTCATCTATTTATGTACAAAGACACTAATAAGAAATGGACTAATGTGTATGTTTGTTTTAAAACTCTAAATATTTATTGTATATACATAATTATTATGCAAACATAATTATTATACATTCATTCATAATAACAGTGTCAATGATTCTAATGAACTCGAACTAATCAACTAAGTGCATAGTAACATAATAACCTAGTAGTTATTTAGTTCTTTCAACCATGACGTATTCCTTGTTATTTTTTCCATACTTCATCTGCATGTTGGTAATGCCATTCTTTCCTTCTATTTCGTTGAGTTTAATAGACTGCCGATTCTCCAATTTGTCCGCGGAAATACAAATCTCCCGCCAAGCAAACTCAATATCTTTCCTCTCTGTGGTACGCGCACAGATAACGAATCTAATCAAGTAAATCCCATTAATCTTGCATGGAACCATAAAAATCTTCTTCCTGGCTAAAATTCTATCATGCAACGCTTGGGTTTTTTCATTTCCCAGTTTTAGGCCGAAACAAACTAGCCCCATACTACATGAGAAGACATGGAATCGTTCGTCGGAGGACACCAGCTCGGAAAAGTACTTCGCGAATTGAATATGATTTCTGACATGTTTCTGGAGGCCCTCTATGCCGTAGGTCCTAAGGACGAACCATAGTTTCAAGGCCCGGAATTTCCTCCCTAGCCCAATTTGCCAGTGGATATAATCTGGAGCTTGGCCTTGGTGCTTGTGAGCTAAATAAATTCGCTGTACATTGAAGGCCTGGACGAGGTTTTTCGCATCTTTGACCCATAGTGCACTGCAATCAAAAGTAACCATCATCCATTTATGGGGATTGAAGTTGAAAGATTCTGCTAGTTCTACTCCTTTGAGGTGATGCTGGTACTCTGGACAGATGAAGGCAGAACCGGCATATGCAGCGTCAACATGCATCCACACTCCGAATTCTTTACACACTCGACCTAAAGACTCCAAGTCATCGAACGCACAAGATGGGGTGGTGCCCAGGGTGGCGATAACATAGCATGGAATCAAACCCTTTTCGAGATCTTCCATCATAGCAGTTTTCAGCTCTTCTGCCGAAAGTCTTCCTTCGGAATCTGAAGGCAATAACCTCATTGTCATAGACCCAATGAGGCCAGCCTTTTCAATTGAAGAATTGGATTGATCTGAAGAGTAAGCCACCAGTTTGGATTTAACCTCATCTTCGGTCATGTCCGGATGGGAAATTTTGTATTCCCTCGCGGATTTGTCCTTTGCAGCAAAGAGACCAATAAG
This sequence comes from Mimaenictus wilsoni, assembly GCA_027575185.1. Lineage (NCBI taxonomy): Eukaryota > Metazoa > Arthropoda > Insecta > Coleoptera > Staphylinidae > Mimaenictus > Mimaenictus wilsoni. The sequence goes on from JAODAC010004878.1 coordinate 17,788, forward strand.
GGTAGCTTCACTAGCAGTGGCCTAAATTAAATCATTTATTACATTTTAGTCGAATAAATCTTGTTTATCTTACTTGTATAACACCACCTCCAGGGCCTTCGGAGCAGTTGAGGAAAACCTCAGGAAGGTTGATCATCTTACCGAGCCAATTCATTACGGCTACTTCTAGTTCCGTACAAGCTGGACTTGCGATCTAAAAAATATGTTCATTGGTGATCTCTTGTATTTCCAGACAATTTGACTTTCATTAGGATGCGAAAAATCTTTGCAAGAAAGTTATTCAAAAGTTATGTTTGTTCGTTATTCGTGTTTCGTCTGCTACATTACCCAATTGAATCCAATCACGCTCAAACCAGACGTGATCGTTTCGGCAACAACTGAGGGATACGAATGTCCTGTCGGATAATACGCGTGGAAATTGGGCGAGTGCCAGTGCGTTATACCCGGCATGATGACTCGATCGAGGTCCTTCATCAGCGCCTGCCAAGGCTCCCCTTCTTGCGGTGCGTGGTCAGGGATTAGTGGTTGCAAATATCCCGGTTCCACCGAGGGTAAAACATCACTATTTCCACAGATAAATACAATCTCTACATTCTTATTATATCAGTTTAACTCTATATTATTATCTCTTTAAATTAACGACTCAATAAATTTTCATTGTTTCAATATAAGCTGTAGAATGAGCAAAGTTTAATTATTCAGCAATTAACTGAATTAGCCCAACTAATTATGCAAAACGTCAATTATTTTTCCCTTTCCTCACAATCTTCATAAATCAAACATGCAAAAATGCATTAAATGTCAAATGAATCACATAAAAATCTGTATTCGAAAGTCTACATTTGCAAATATAAATTGACTTAATTACCGATTCCGATTGTTCTCTATATAATCCGCAATGAAGTCAATGGCGGCATAGCCAAACTCTTTGAATTGTTGAGCATCCATTTTCAGCTTATCACTTATCACTCTCGCACTTTTAATAAGAAAATGTAAACCACTTAAAACGTCGCTTAGGAAGCACAATATCACACTTTAATAGTACTTATTGCACATTTGAGACAGGTGTTTTAGCAAATGACTTGCCATGAGTCCCGCCTACAGGAGACTATCCTGGAGTGAAGTGCATACACGAATATTTATACAAGAGACGGGTGATACCAGCGCCGAACAGACAAACGGACGAATCCGGGCAGATTTTTGCTCACATTCAAACGCCCTTCAATGCATTAGCTGAGCGTAACTCTGAGGCACAGACGCAGACGCTCACCGGTCCAGTGCAATGCTTCACTGCCAACATTGGCGAAAATCTTCACGATTCGCGACGTTCACGCGCGTGCCAATTCTGTATGATTTCCGTATCGTTCCATATACCACTATCAGAGACCGAAACTCAATTTCCTTGTTCTTAGCCGCGGTGTTTTTAGCTAAAAAGGAAATTAAGCCGTGTCGTGCGTTAAGTGACTGCTCTATTTCCTTAAAAGTACAAATAACCTACGCAATGAGGAAATTAAATAGCAAATTAAGACATACATTGAACTGCCAGTTCTATTACAGGAATTATTAAGAAAGTATATAAATTTTTGTGAATACATATTGACATATTACGTTATTCAGTTTGTTTTATACACTTTTACTTATAATGTAGACTTTGTAGAAGCGTGTTTCCATTTTATCTGCAGAGTAGAACTTTAGGTAGAAGCAATTAGCAATGTCGTGGTTACTTGTTCTGTCATTCTGTCATTACCACTGCCATTGCGCTGAGCGTGGACATCATATACTACATTCTTCTTCGTAAATGTCCCAGAAATCTTTTCATATATTTTTACTCCCGTATGGAATCGAAACTTTAATGGCTCTGGGGTAGTTGCTGTTATATACATCCGGTTTATTTTTATGGCACGTACAAGAATATTTTTCTGCATTCTTATATGCAGGTCCTGAAACTTTTTCTACAACAAAATTTTTATTCTGGCTCTAAAGTTTCCAGTTTCGGGAAGCAGCGAGTAGCGAGCTGCGTCGGCGAAGTGTTTTTTAGTCTTAGAATCAGACATACATTAAACTGGCAGTTATCAAAGTAATTATGAACGTATATCAATTATATTGGTTATAGACTCATATATTGCGTTATTTAGTTTGTTTTCATGTTTACTCATAATGTACACGGACTTTGTATGTGCGAGTTTCCTTTTTATCTGTTGAGTTCAACTCGAGATAGAATGAAGTAACAATGTCGTTTAAATGCACCTTTATGTTGGTAGTCAAATTGGTTGCTGGTGTATCATAATTCATTTCCTTTTGTTTTTCTGTCATCACCGCTGTCGGTGTGCGAGTATGGATATCATATACCACGTTCTTCTCCATAAAATACATCATATCATCATGTAAGAAACGCTTGTGGTCATGTAGAATTCTTGAAACCATGTGGACACCAACTTGACTCTCTGAAACAAATGTTATAGAATAATGAAAAAAAAAGAAAATAATGGAAAAATTAGTTCAATGCATACGTGCGTAAATATCCCAGAAATCTTTTTCTTTGGGATCCCTTCCAGCAAGGAAGAACTTCATTACAGCATTCCATAAATCTTCATTTCTACATGGAATCGGAACTTTAACTGCTCTGGGGCAGTTGCTGTTATTCACATCCGGTTTCTTTTTAGGGCACGTACAAGGAAACTTTTTCAAAGCTTTCTGCATTGTTATATGCAGGTCCTGAAATTGTTTCCTTTTCTTCGACAAAATTTTTATTCTGGCTATAAAGTCGCCAGTTTCAGGGGACCTGAACAGCACGCACAATGTCCTACTGATATTGACAATGTTACATAGATCTGCACGCATTGTGATTACACCTTTCGGATCAGATTCGACGAAAGCTGATTTAAATTTACACCTGGCTAATGTTTTGATCTTTTCGAGATAACTGTATGATACCATCGATTTGATAATTGCTGATAGTTCTTCTAAAGTATCATCAATCATATATATTTCATAAGTTGCTTTAGTCGAATAAGGACTAGGGACAGCAAACTCAACATGTGAGATCTTGTAGATAATACCTTTAAGTTCAATTTCCTTCATAATTGGTGATATCAAGACGGGCTTCCCTTCCAGATAGTAGATCTTCGAGTTTGAATAATTATATCCTACTACCTCTCCGCTTAGGAAAAGAATAGTTGGCTGAACTCTTAGGAACTTTGCAAAATAGGTAAGTTCCAACTTTGTTTTAGAATCAGTTTCAACTATAATCAGTTCTCGGTTCACACTGAATAAATCGTCAGTATTATTAAAAAAGATTACATTATAGGCCATTGTTCGGAATTTAGATTCATTCATTATCGTGATTGTATCAGTTTTAGATGTGGACAAGGCGACTTGGAAGTGGATCGTTTCCTTGTATCTCAATGGCAAAAGAAATGCGTATAAGTAAGTGATAAACATCTTCATATGAACAGTATTTGGTTGTACGATATGAATCGGTTCCAAATGAAAGCTGATATGTAAGAGGGAAAGAACCTTTAGCAGGATGTAGGAGTTGTGTATATATTCCATTCGGTTATTGGCAGGCACGTAAATACCAGCAATATGTTTCTCCAAGAAAGGGCAACTTGTAATAATGCAAGCAATGATTCCAAGACTGTCAATGAGGTCTTCATCAAAGTTCGTAATAGTTTTACGTTGAAATCTGATGGTTAGTTCATTACCAGGACTAGCGTTAACCAATTTTGGTTTACACTCCTGCAATACACCATTTATCCATTTCAGCAAAAGCAAGGCTTCTTCGGAGTATAAGGTCTCGTAGAAAGAAAATTGACCACCAACTGAGGGCATGTCTCTGGAGCTCATATAAGAGAAATTTGTATTTAGTGCTTTTGCAGAGGAGGTACTAAACTGAAGATTTCTTAGTAATCTCTTTGCCACGAAGGTTTTGTATAACTGCATACATAGGTCCAACCAGTATTGCTTAGCAAGAAGGCAATATGACTTTTGTGGAAGTATTTTACTCTTCCGATTCATAACGATCAAATATTCCGTATACATAGGATACGGCAAGAGGACTTCAGGCCTGATCATGTTTACATAGCATCCGTATGAGGACAATAAATTTATGACATCTTTGTAAAATCTTCGAAGCACCACGCATATCGGTTTCTTCTCTGAGAATCTATAGCACATTTATATACTGCAGGTGACTTGAAAGATTTAAGACTTACCTAATCTCATAAGATGACATTATCGACGGGCCCAGCAAGTAGTTAAGGATTAATTGTAGCGGGACTTTAATTGTGGCTTCAGGTCTTCCTTGTTTCTCAAAATACTTAATGTCTGGAACACAGATACCTTCAGGGATTGAATATGATCTGGTGCCAAAGAAAACTTGCTCCATTAACCACTGCTCAAAAACGCGTACTACTTGACGCATGTAGTCATCAAAGGGTGTTGCTCCAGATTGAAAATATGGTAGATCACACTTGAAGGTGTGTTTTATTGCGTCTTCTTTCTCAACATCATGGAGTGTTACCAGTGAAAGTGCATTCATATCAGTTTCCTGTAAAATGAATGAGTAGATACTGAAATTTGCATGATGACATTTGATCTTACCACATTATCAAACAATGCAGCAACACTTGAATTCGTGATTAATTTGAAGTACTGAATGCAAGCATGTACAGTCATGTAATTATTCTCAGAACCACCGAAGACATCTATTGAAAAATTGGGACCAGGGCAATCGCAATTCAACTCAAGTTTGCAATTGATAACATGTGATTTCGAACAATTATAGGTGATGGTTACCGTTCGCCGGAAAAGTGAGCTTGTAACTTTCATATTATCAATACCCACATGTGTACTTATATCAGTTATAGACGCATAGCATCTACAATTGGGTTGGTGGTAGAGCATGTCTATAACAACTCTCTTCATGATGGTAAAGCGTATTGGAACAAAACCGATGTTGATGCAATCATCTGCGTATTTATATACCGCTTCGGGGAAATCACCGACAAAGTTGAAGTAGTTGTGAACATCCTGAGTAAAGTCATCCCTGACATATACCGGCAAACGAATTGAGTACTTCCCACGATTTACCGGCCGGAATATGGCATCGAAAGTTACATCTTCTTCAGGTGGAAGATCTATAACTAGGGAGCATTCATAGTATATGGGTCTTACTCCACTAGCATATTTGAAATCGAAGGCAGGCTCCAAATCGTCAAGACGAATACATATAGTAACGAGGGATTTACTTGGATTTTTAATGGTAATATGGTGAGTTGTAACATTTCGGTGGTTGTGGAAAGGAAAGTAAGTGAAATTATATCGCCATGATTTGACTTCTAATTTATAGCTGAGAACCTGTGCATGTACTTTGACCGCGGCCTTCCCCATGAGTCCCAACTTTGTTGCTTTGGTAGCAACAGGAACCTTGTTGATTAGAAGTGGTAGTAAAAATGAAGTGACTAAGGGATTATACGGATAGAAATGAATTGAAAACATCTTCTCCTCACTGGGATTAACATAAAAGAAATCCCGGCTGGACATATAATCCACATTGGTATACTCTGAGTAACTAAACTCTGGAAAACGGTCCACGTCAAACTGGATCATAGCAGGCACATTCGAAATATTCTCCACTGTAACGCAGGCAATATCAAAACTAGACGCAGCCATTTTTCGAAACCTTAATACTTCTGGCTTAAAACGTAGTTCAGGGAAGAAAACAGTTCCAATCAGTTCGCACATTATTCTTTTGCGCTTCTGTACAATAATCTCCAACTTCATATTGAAAGCACCAATTTCACTTAGGGTTGCACACACGATAAGGTGTAGGACGCCAATGGGAATAATTACAGCTTCTCGGGGTTTCACTTTAATACCCACCAACTCCTTATCATCTATTTCAAATGCAATTGGTTGCATAGACATGTTCTGGAGAGTGAGAATCTTTTCGCATGGTACATTCACGGATAAATCTTCGAAATTCAACACTTTCGCCATTTTCAACTTATAGTCCGTACCTTCAATTAGTACTTTTAAATTGAAGTACTTGTTATCTGTGTAAATACCCAAGTCGTACACCATGTTTTCAGCTTCACCAATTTCGAATGTAATCATGCAGGCAATAAAACGGCCTGGCCTCACTGCTCCTTTAGGAGGGTCTATTTTAAATACTGCTGGAGCCTTCCACTCAAAGGATAGTTCAACATTGAGCTGATTGTGCAACTCAACAAATTTGCTATTTGGTTCATTCTCATAGAATGTGAGCATCTCAACATCTAGGGTTAAATGCTTCGGACAAGCCTTCATTAAAACGCCAGTCTCGCACACGAAACTACTATTGATGATTACATCAATTTCAAACAAATGCTGAGGTACATGTCCAATATAGAGCATAAAAGAAATCTCCTGTTCTTCTTCTGGTTTAATGGTAAAACGAGTACCATTATAGAAGTTAAATTCATTTCGTTTTCCTTTCAAAAAAATCTGAAGGTATCTTTCACTCTTATTGGTGATCGTTATGGTGTGAATGTATGTAGAATCATAGGCCACATTATCCACTTGTGCCATCATAGGAGTTATGTTAATCTGAGAGACTTGAATTGGGGTCAGAGGTATAAACTCGTTACTGGTACTCAAAAGAGACCTTATTGGTGCATTTTTAAAGAAGCATTTGGCTGGATGCTCTAGATGATAAAAGGAATCTGATGTCTTTGTGTAAATATTGTAGTAAGTAGGTTCGCCCGGAGGATAGGTGGGGAATTTAAGACGCATGTCTTTAATCAACGCCTTGGCTGGGATCAGAGGTCTGGGTGGCGTGATTGGCTTCATAATTTTAGAATTTACCCGACAAGGATATACCTTCTTGGTGGATACAATTTTCTCGTCAATCTGGATAGGAATCTTAACAGCACCTACAACAACTAGATCATTCGTAGATCTGGGCATATTATAATGAAGGAGGTCAAATGCTAGAAAAGTATTTGTTCTAGTAAAACTCTTCGGTGTGATCAAAATTTCGATTTCCACAGATCCACCAGCTTCTATCGTACCCATTTTGGGTTTGACTTCAACAAAAGCAAGCTTCTTATATCGAAATATAATCGGTAGAATAATGCAGTTGTTTATCAGTTGGAGAACTCTAACGACAGTTGTATCAACCAGAAGATTAGATAAACATATCTCGTCCGGAAGTATGGATACTGAGACTTCCTCCACCTGTCCGTATAGCATTAAACGAATCTCCGTATGTGGAAGGAGGCTAACCGAAGTAGAACTAGATTGTACTTCCAATCCACTATTATACATTGCTGAATCCGACACTAAAAATACGATATTCTGTTATTGAGGTCCATACTATGACCAGATTCTACTAACATGCGGATCCGGACAAGGAATGGGCCAATTCAGATAAGGTAAGAGATGGTCCCCTATTTACCACCTCCTCGAAAATATTGCCATTGTAATCCTTTGGATTGATATCCTTGCACGAAGTTCTTTTCAAACGCAACATAATTAGATGGTGCTTCTGTTGATCAGATGTTTGTTTATAATGACTGGGTTTATAGGTAAACTGGAAAACGCGAACGTCATTCGCAAGGAAACGGCCCTCCTCTGGATTTACGTGGAAGTACCGATAGTCTATGATCTCGGAACGAAGCAGGGAAAGCGGATATGTTTCCGTTTCAACCTCGCCCATCACACAGAAGAACGATGAACTCACGCCACCGTATTCCATGATGACATTTCGCTGCACTGAGGTTCCATAGTAAGTACTGGGAAATTGAATGAAACTGAAAGTACCCGTGCCAGGAATATACTGGGCACTAATAGCATTAACTCCAACTACTGCTCGCACATTTATGATGAAGGCTTGCTCAGAAATCAACCAAATTGCAGTTTCATATACTCCTTTTGTCTCAAAGATAGCCGTAACCACTATATCCAACTCTGTTTGGCCCTATTAAAAAATAATTAAATTGCAATCCTGCTGAAATTGTCACTTATTGTAATACCGTGATAACCCCACGAATGGGCTCTATTTGCAAGTCTAAATCATTTGGTCCAAGATCAAAAAAGAACCTGCTCGGTTTCTCGGTATCGTTGATTATGGTTATAACCTGTTTGGAAGGCTTGTCACTAGCATCGATACGACCAAAATCCACACCTACTTCCGGTCTAACACGTAAAACTACAGGAAGTATGGCACTAGAAACGAACTTATTTATTATACATTGCAGCAATAATCTAAATACATACATCCGAACTATATATTCAACACACTTGTCATTAATATATATCGGAATAGTACACGAACGGATCAATGTAACCATTTGGACTTTGTAAGATATTTTACGCCTGATAGTCAATCCAGAGCAGAGAAATACTGGCGTTTTATTGGTGAGTATATGAAGTGCCTTAAAATTACGTAACTTTAAACTTACCTTACACACTTATAATAGATCTAGAACAACTTACAGAGGAACTTGGTTGCAAAATTCTAATAGACACTGGCTTGACGCCAAAATTTTGTATCGATATTTCAGCGCAGTACTCTTTTCCTTCAAAGGGATTAGTGAAAATCGTCTCCTTCGGAGAAATGTGGATATTCTCGATGTTCAAATACTCAGATGGATCGTCATCCTCAAAGCCCGCCTTTGTCAATTCCCAGATGTTTTTGGTAAATCCGTCTAGAAAAAAGTCCATCATTTTGGAACGCTTTGTAAAATTATAGAAAAAGGAAATATATTGAAATATTGAAAGATGTGACAATGTGTCAATATTATGTCGTTGTTTGCAAAATATTTTGTTGGTGTTTACTTGTTTTTACGGCTGTTTGCGTTTGTTTTCCGTATTTTATTATAAACATCAGTATAGAGTCACTGTTGATATTTGCATCGCAGGGTGGGATGGTTGGTTGCACGGGGATGGTGGTTGAGTCCTCTGGGAGGTGAATGTTGACTTTGGCGTCATTAATCATCCCCTATTTTGGCCGCTGCGGTGCGGAATGCCGAGTACTGGGAAGGGCGCACACGATCCGCAACGCGGCAGGGTATATTTCGCTTTTTGCAGATAGAAAATATCGAGAATACACAGATACAGCGAGGAGTATACAAGGAAAACCTGTATATTCTGACTAATGGTAGTCGATATTGATTGATTGTATACATTTTATATTCACTTGGGAAGATTAACACCGTTTTTCTTGGTTTGACTAACCTAATAAATTCTAGTCGTTTATATGATTTGCATACATTAATGCTTTATTTTTGGAAATGTAAGTATGTATTTTATATATTTATGATTCGACTTTTAACTATACTATCTATATACAAATTGAAGACACTATTATAATGACCGTTAAATCCAATACTTATCAATTTTTAAATGTAAATGAATTTGATTATCTTAGAAAGCCTTTTCTCAGCTGTTCCCAATTTTTACAAATTTTTCGTCGTGGAGGCCCTTTTAATATTAGTTCGCGGATCTTTCACACCCTCCATGATGAATTGACCAGTGTCTATATTCTGTACGACGCAAGAGGACCCTTCCCCGGATATTTTCGGGAACCTCACTTTAGAAACCGCTGGTCTATCTAAGTTTAATCGAAATCTTAACAAAAGCAAACACCAAAACGGCGCATATCACATTTACCTAATGGCATTTCGTTTTTCTTAAATTGAGCTATAAAAATAGTATTTAAGCTTATATAATATTTATGTCGCAGAAATTTGAATGCAAATTATCTACAGATTTCGTTGATGTGCTGCGAAATTCTACTGACCCCATACAAAAAATTTCTAATGCTTTTTTAGAATGCTTGCGAAAATCCCACTAACAAATACTAAATCAATGTAAAGAAAAAATAATAGAAACTCCTATAATGAATTTGCCGTGATGTTACAAATCATTCGTCAATACATGATTTACAAATGCACGTGTTGTGCCTTTCGCAAGTGGCGATTTGCATGAAGTGATAAAATTATGGAATGTAATTAGCGCGAGCGCGTAATTGCGATCAGTGCGCGCGTACAGACTCGCGTCGTGCATGCCGGAGCGTGGACAATTATTACCAACAGCATGGACAATCACAACAATCACTTTTTGCCCAGAGAACATTGTCAACCTCACATGCTAAGCAAGTGCAAGGTGTCTCTCAATGTAGCCTTGACGTTGAAAAGTTCTGTCCGCAAATTATAACTATTAATCACTAACCATTAATCATATAAATAACTCCACGTCGAATCTTACGATTCATAAATGCTGGCTTAGAATTTCATGTATAAAACTCGACAATATTGCCTCGCCACTTGTTCGGCGGTAATGCAATTCAGTTTTGTTGTTGTGTCGTCAAGTGTAAGTATTTAATATGGGAAGTTTCGTGCGGTTAATCGAGTTAATGCGACATGGCCGCCGTCCCCGGGGGAGCAGGCACTGCGATCGTGTCGTCATTGCCCCCGTGAGATGTAGCCGGGTTGGGGGTCCGCTGGTGAGGAGCGTGGATGGGCTCGCGCCCCATAGCAAACCCCGCGACTAATTGTATTACAGCACCGAGAGTTCGTTTTCCTTCAAGTCCCTTGACGATCCGAGCGTCAGTGTCGCCTACAACGACAAGTTTTTCTCACGTTGCGCGCATTTCTCACGCCACTCGCATGCCCAACAAATCTCTTGATGATGGCAATAACTATAAAAGTTACTATCTCCATGGTTGGGCTGCATCGATGGCAAGTCAAGTGGGAGTTTGAAGTATCTGTTTGTTGTTTGTTGGATTTGAAATTGATTCAACTTATTTATCGGATAATCAATAGCAAGTTAAATAAAAATTAATGTAATTAAGCTAAGCGTAATGTTGCTAGCTCAGAAAAATCTGACTCAACTTCTCAAAAATTTGTGTAGTCATTGACCGTCTTCTGAATGTATCCATTTCAAAAGGATAAGAAGCGACTCTGGGGCGATCTATCAAAAATTATCAAGACAACAGATCGCAATATGCAAACCATATAAATTGCGATATAATACATTTTTGTCTTCCCCGAAGATTTTTTCTGGATAGAATTTAATTCTGAAATATATCTGAGCTTAATACCAAAAACACTAATGGAAGATTCCCCGAGGATAGAACTATGAATAGAGTTCGATCTATTACAGCAGGGTATACTTGTCGCGTGAACCGGGATGAATAATTGTGAAGGTCAATTATTTTTCTTTTGCTGTATACTCACTTTTGTTATGTGCACACCTGGCCCATGGTGAGAACAATAAAGTGATTGTTTGAGATTTATGCATCACGGGCAGGATGTTTAAATTAAGATAAAGTAAGGCGGCTGGAATTTTCTTGTCGCTAACGAGGATTGTTTTAAGAATTAAAATTAGTACGTAATTGGACTCCACACAGTTGCAGAAACGGGTAGTTTCGCGTTCCTGCAGAAAAATAAAAGGCTCCAGGTGGGCAATCAACATCTCGTCCGCTAGGAGCTAATGTCGCGTGCAACACGGTCACGCGACAATACTAACCTTTTTGAATGCAGGATCGACTGGAATGATTTTTATAGTTCCTGAGATCGACTAATATTTATAGCTGTCTACATATTTAAAACGAGTTTGATTGAAACTTGCCTGAAATCATCTAGTCAGAAAAGAGTCTGCCCGAAATACGGATACCACCATCGAATCACTCACACTGTGTCACTGTGATTTCATTTTCTCCAGAGGTCCAAAGGACCAGCGCCTGGTGGCAACTGTGACGGTAGGAAACTCAAAAGTTGCCCTTGGCACTTGAGATCTGAAGCACGCCAACCAACTGATTGGTACGCATTTTGAAAAAGTCAAATTATAGTGACGGACCCCAAAATCACATATTTTATACCATACAATGGGTTTTATTAAAAAAAAAAACAAATTATTCTTCCGGACCTTGTACAAGAAAAAATGGGAAAATTAAAAATCACTTTAATAATTCTGTCCATATTTTGTAAATAAATTATTCTTTTGTTCGAAAACATTTTCTTATAAAGTGCTAACAAAACTCAAGTCTGACTTGACTTACATTTAAACAAACCGACTCTGTTGCCTACCACCCTCTGCCTCTCCAACAACCGAATGTTGCGTAATATGTTTATATAAATTAATATTTATGGCAGGGTGTGAGGAAGCCACCGTCACCACTGTGGCGTCATCGCAATTGCTGCCAAACACCCGCCGCTTCGTCTGATTCGCGCGCCGCGGGTGGTCCGCTTGAAATTTTTCCCCGTCGACAATGAGGGGGCTCACATTTTAGCCCACCCGTCGTTTGATTTATATCGTGTTTATTAAAACAACTGTTCATTTCTGCTTCCGTAACTATTTGCTTTCTACGCATGAAAATTTCAGAATGTGTATAATTCATACACCGAGAAATTTCGTTAGGTATTCTTTTTCTTCAGTTCTTGTGCGGAAACATGGGAAATAGAACGCCAGGAAGCAAATACTGTGTCCCTGGACAATCAAACATTGTTTGACTAAGCGAATTAGTTGGTTCTTAAGGACTTGTGCGGGTTTTCAGGGGTTCGCATGGCTTTATTAAATAATTAAAAATTATTTCCAGCCGTGTGTTGATTGTGTGTGCTGGAAGTCGCCTCTAGCTGTGTGCAGAAGGAATGAGCAAATGAATGTCTGCTTTGGAATATTCTATAATCTTAAGCAAAACCACGAAATTAGAATATAACTAATAAATTAATCTATATACGTTTATTCCTTAAAAATTGAGTTATCTATCGGGACGTTCGATAAATACGCAAAAAAAAAACGAGGAGAAATATGTTTGACTACGTTTTATAGGTTTTCATGCGTTATTGTGTCGACGCGCGCCATCGTTGGCATGGTAACGCCGCCACCTCCAACCCTTGAAGCCACCGACCTGCCCCTCGGATTGCAATGTGCTGCTTCCCCCCAAGCTTCCCTGAACCGCCGCTTTTCCTCAACCACACCCATTCGTGGGTTAGGAATATTCCTGAATATGTCTGATGTTTTATGTTTTCATTTTCCGTTATAACCTTAGAGTCCTCTTTACTCTGTAAATCTATCTTTTTATGGTACTTTCTAACAACTACAATGGATACACTCTCATATATTGTGAATATTTAAGAAATTGGGGTGGAAATATATAATAAGATTAGGATATTTTCTACAAAAGACACGTGCTTTTTTGCTTTTGGTTATCCAATTTGTAGTTGTAAGGAAAGCAACATTTTAAATTGGTTCTTATATTTATGAAAAGATAAGAAAAAAATCAAATTACCTGAACGTGTATGTACAGGTGAATATGACAATATACCAGAGTTTTCATTTTATCTTAAGTTCATGTTGATTAAGTTACAATTTCTTCTTCCAGAAGTAACAACTTGTAAGTTAAGTTCTATAGTTGCAATCTGCCAACTTCGTATCGTATGCCTCTAATTTACTGTTATTCGTTGATATACCTCATTTTAAATTTTGTTATTAAAAATGGACCATAGCGTCCAAATTATTAAACTTGTTTTTTCTTTCTTTCTTCATTTGGGAATATGTAAGAACCTTATTTTTATAATTCCCATTTTCTAAAGTATCGTGTGCAGAATATAGGCAGAAAAAAGTATAAACACCCAAAAGTTGGAAAGAACACCTCCTCCAATGTAAAACCAGCAAAACAATTGCAACAGTAATTGGTACAATAGTAACGCTGGTGAATACCAAATAAGGTCTAGGATGCAACAAAAACATCTTCGTGTAGGTGTAGTGCAGACGATGATACTCGATTGCCAATTCATGTTTTTTGAAAATGCCTGCACTGTGTCTAAAAGTAGGTATAAGTTAATTTTCTTAGAATATACAGTACATTGAACGCATACTTACTATTATATAAATATAACAAATGTGGGTATAAATTGTAAAATCTAGTAAAATATTTTTTTTCGGGAATAAAGCGTGTAAATTTTTTAAATGTCAATTTGATTTGTGATTTATGGAATACAAAAATTGTCACTTTTATGAATGACATACAAATAAAAGTTGCATTAAATAATTGCGACAAAATATTTTAAGCTCTCAAAATTACAATATTAGATATTTTTTATTTAAGATCACTTTATATGCTTTTTACTCTTCAATTAACAAAATAGCATTTATGCAAATTATATGCTGTTTTCCTGCTTTTGGCAATTACTTAATAATATTTGCTTGATAATATTTGCTTTATTAATTATTTAATATTTCAATTAGGGTGTGCTCCACCCGCCCATAGCATTGCCCATTTGCTGTTTACTATCTTTAAGTATCTATGGCGTCTCTTAGATGGTATTTTTATATATTTGAGAATAAGTACTTAGTATGATTTTTTCCTAACTCATTCACACAACTACTATCATACAGTCTTATTTGAACGACCCCAGACT
>JAODAC010004900.1:0-94236 GCA_027575185.1 Mimaenictus wilsoni
ATAATTATGGTTAGTATTACTATAGATTTCGATTTTCGTCGTTATCATAAGATTAACAATAACAAAATATCACGGATACATGTTAGCAACACTTCTGTAGCCGGTGTATGAATCCGAGATTCCATGTGAATTAATGATCACTACAAATTGTTAGAAACTGTAATTAGTCCTGAAACCCATATACAGATGGAGATTCTGTGGAATTTCAATTTGATCGATATTGATAATATGATATTTCCAAGATGATATTCCGATATCGATATATCGAAAACTCGGGAATATCGATTTCGACAAATATCGATATTTCATCATCGTCTGACATATCTATCCATCACTCTACCCACCCGCACTTGTTGCATTGCTTATATACCTTTCCCACTGTTCTCCCCTTTAACGCAGCTTCCAACGCATGCGTGGTAAGATTGGAGCATAGGTGGCACTGCTATTGATGTATGATTTCTACTACCTTCTATGCTGTGAGAGTAGCTAACCAACTGTAACGAGACAATGGCAATCGCTAACATGTCGACTAAGAGTGTCGCAGATGGACTCAAATGGAGCTGCAAACTAAATCTCCCAAAGTAAGTAGGTTTACAGAGGACTTTAAATTATTATGTTTATCATTCTCAAAACATTCTCCGTTCATGGTAATTGTTACTATTTAATACTTTTGTAATTTTCTATCTTTTATACATATCTATACATATTGTAAACATGCGTATTGTGTTTTCTTTCGATTTTTCTTTATATTAATAAATATGAAACTACTGTTGTCACGGTTGCATAACTTACTTTCTTGAAACAACGCAAGCGGCGCTGCGTATAATGTAAACAAACCCAAAGTCGTGTTGATGTCCTGATCCCTGCCGATACAGGGTACCCTCTGAAGACGGGAAAGAGGGCCGTAACACTAGCATATTGAACGATAATAAGACTAGTCAGATTGAGGGAGACATATCTGCGCCGCAGCTCTTTGCAGATGTTTTTTCATTCATTTAACAAACAATAATACTAGATCAGGACAGCTGGAAGTGTCAGTTTCAATTTTGATAACTCGGAAACTGCAGTCACCGATACGTGATGAAATATAGATTTTCAAAACTGGCATATTCCAGATACTCTTGAAAGTCTGTGGAATACCCAGTAAATGTTCCAGTACTTTATAGTTGAAAATGCGGCAGTTTACTTGCCTTGTGAATTATTCAACGCAGTGACATTCGTATTTCATCAGTAAACATGCTGGTTTGCTTTTATCTTTTTGATAGAAACCAAATATTTAATTGCGTAATGGCAGATCATTTCACCTCAAGGTCATTTGACATTTACATTTTCTCTGAAGCTTTCGCCTAGGTAAAATTGGTTCACGAAATTTCGAAAGTAAACTTTACAATTATTCGATTGAATGGTACTTCGACGAATTTATTGCAGGTTTTGATGCACTTGCAAACAAACAGGTTTGAATAGTTAATAGAAATGAAATTACAATCGTTAGTATCAAATTAAAATATTAAAGCTTATGCCATTTGACTTAAGTCAAAGTGGTCCCGGAAGATATCGGTTTATTTTGATGTACTTTGTTGTAAAGCCGTCAATTTCAAGGTGTGAGCACATAGCAACAGGCGGCTTTAGTAAAGACGAATGTAAATCATGTTGATTTCGGAATGGCTTATCAGCGTTGATATAATATGTTTGCCAATGATTAAAATAGAAAAATGCATATAGGAGCGGATGTTTTGCGAGATGTTATTATGAGGAATATGAATAGTACTTCTTTTTAAAATGACTTACCAGTTCGATGGACTTGACGATAGACATTTTATTGATCGCCATTTCAGCTGTTTTTTGTATAAACACAGTGTAGCAAAAGATTGCACTTGCGTTACCGCAAGACACGAGTGTGAGACTGGCTAGAGCCGGCTGGTCGAACGCAGTCCCCCTCTTTCACGCTGGATGACGCAAACGGTTGCACGGTGCAGTGTTCAACTATGAAATCATCGCTGTAACAGATCAGGAAAATAGTTTGAGCTACCCGTGTGATCCTAGCGTAAATGCCAATGTAAAACTATTCATATAAGCCGCATGTAAATATACGAATTTGGAAATACCTAAAATCCCCAGCTAATTTTTTCATAGTTCGATGTAGAATTGGAAAAGAAAAGCGGTTATAAATATTTCAAGTAATTAGCACTTGTTTTGATCAAGTTATAGGCTAAAACACTTTGATTGGTCCCATATAAATTACATTGCAAAGGTGCAAAGATGATCATATCTATGTTGATTATTACTATTACTATTGTGATTATCTAGTCACAGTAAAACATTCTTGTATATTTTCTAATACACTCGTGGCGCTTATCAAACTATCGTCCATTTTAACATACACTGTGAATAAATATGGAAATAGTAGGTCGTAATTACATGGAAACTAGTTCGAGTAGTTGAAACCAAACCCTGTTGTTTTAATTTTAAATAAACTACGTATCAAGTGGCAACCTCTAATGAATACATGTGCATTTTTTCCGTGAGGTATGCAGAAAAAGAAACGAAAATAGCGCAATTTGCAAATCTCAAAGATGCTAACGTCGATTTTTTAAACTTTTTTTAGCCAATGACTTGGTCACAATACGTGCAAATTACGTGAAATATATATTCACGAATTTCCTTTCCTACCTGGAACTATTAAAACTTTTCTACATCGATTCTATGTCGAACTATGAAAAAATTAGGTGGGAATTTTAGGAATTTGCACATCCGGAAATTTACATGGGGCTTATATGGATAATTTTACGTGTGTTTTTACGGTAGAATCACACTGGTGTTGAGCGATTATGCAAGGCTATTTCCATTGACTATCGACCGCTGTTTTCCTGAGGAAAGTTAGTTGTTCCTTTCATTTGCAATTTTTCATCGCGTATTTTAGCAGTCAATTTTCAGCATCAAAATAAGTATATGGCCCGAATAGACGTTTATGCATTTAATGCATTTTAATTTAATCCATAATAATAAAAGGCAGCCCCAACGGTTTACTGCACATATCGTAGATTTCCCGACTTGGTTTTATTGACCTAATTCTTCACAATTCAGAACGGGGATAGGGGAGTAGTAACTGTTTATTACTCAGGTCTTATTAATATTTAGGTATGTAGGGCCTTTTAATGACATTTGAACCTATGCATTTGAATAATGTAACTTTTTTTAAACAATTTACCCTGTTAAACCCAGCCGATTTTCTTAGGATTCTATTTGAACCCCAAACAGTCACAATATGTTTGGTTCTTAATCTTCTTTGTTTTAATCGTGGAGCAATTTATAATACATTGAAAGAACAATTTAATAAAACATGCACACTTCATTCAATACGCCTGTATAACTTACTTCTTCCATGGGCACATGTAAAGATAAGGCTGATGCCTAAAATTTCTTCTTAGACACCAGGAAATGATGAAAAGTTCAGAACTGGCGCAGTCTTAAGATCTTACACAAATGACGGGGGACCCACTTATTCCGATTTTATTCTTTGTAATCTGATTCTGATCAATGTTACCAACTTTCAACTCTCCTAATACTAATATATTGGTACTACTTATTCCTTATTTATAGTTTTCTTATTAAATATTTAAAAAATCGTTTCTGTCCTTTTTTTCAAACCGTTTAATAATTTAAAGTCGTTTTACAATAGATGTATTATAAATAATTAGATGCAAAACTATTCAATACTTGTTTGGTCCAACACTATTATCATAAATGATTATCATTTTCTTATATTTCTAATCAATTATTTTGATTGTTTCAAAGAGGATTGTTTTCACACGGGAGGTCAATATTTGCAACAAACATGAAAAACATTCAATTATTAAAATTCACGACGGGGCTTGCCCAACTGTCGCACTGACGGTTGACAGCAATACGTTGATATCGCGCAAATTGACCTTTGCTTGTTCCAGGATTTTTCCTTCTGGCATGATTGGGGATTCATTTTTCAATGTATCGATCGCTTGCACCAGGTATTTCTTGGAAGTCTAGAAATGTCGAATGTAATATTTCACGTTTATAAGGGTAATAAATGTAATCATACCAAAAGGGAATCAAGTAGGAAGTCGGGACCTTCCTCACCCGATGTGCCTTTCCTCTGCCCATGTTCAGCAATTGCAGTATGTAATTCATAGAATAACAAGCCACGTACACGATTCTCAGCTAAAAATTTTAAATATTTTAATGAATTGTGGTAATCTACATGTATATATTTATATATTTATGTTTATATACACAAACCTGGTGCGAGAATGTCAACAAGATTTAAAAGTTCTCTGCATATTTTCACTTTCAGAAGGAGTTCTTCATCCGATATTTCTGCAATCCCACCTCTATACTCTTGACCGATCATTTCACTAAGTGCAATTTTCACATCTGTTATATAGAAGTGATTAGAAGGTACATGTTTCGACGCATTGTTGATGAACACTTTGGCTGCTTGTACTGAGTTTTTCTGAATATCTTGCATACGTTTACCGAGGTCTTCGATCAAATCGTTGACTTCTTCGTTTTGAATTTGTTTCTTGCACTTACTACATTCCCAATTGTTGTCAGGTCCTTCAAGTGTTAAAAATGATTTTGGGCTCGTAATACCTGAACAATTTCTACAAGAAAATTATGTATAAATATCAAAGGTCGAGTATTTGAAAAGAAAATGTACTTTTCCGTGCATTTGATACAGCTGAAGTAAGTACCAAACTCTGTAACATCCTGACAACGAGTGCAATTACACCAGAAGTATTTGCTTTCGTAGAGATGATGGCGGCGATTGGCGGTACCCCACAGTGGGTCAGTATAGCAGATTGTTAGATGTTCACCTTTGGTCACTCCTTTGCTTCCCACGGTAAATAGTACCTCACCGGTCGCAGTAAACGTCTTCGAACAGTTGGCGCGGCAATTGTGTTCGAACATGGAGGCGGTGTGATAGATGGCGACGTTAGGTGGATCTGAAAGTGGTACTTCATGGCCATTCACATTGATGATGCCGCAAATGCGGAGAATTACGTCATCCTGCACGTCCAGTTTGAAAAATCGCCTAATGAATGTCGCAACCATCAACCGGTCATTTTCGTACTTTGGAGTTCTCTTACGTTCATCACAATGCGATTGCAATGTGTTGATCTTCTGCCATACATCAGGTAGAAATTGCTTGTTGTACAGGATTCGCAATGGTGTGATGCACTGGTAGCTGGGGTTTATCATATTGAAGTTACTAATAGTAACCTTTTACAAAAAATGAAGTTACCTAAATTGCACATGACATACCATAAATTGGTACCTACCTTATCCTCGCGATTGACAGTGTAGGAACATTCAGGAATATGCGCCGGTGAATTCTGGCAAATATCGCTGCACATGGGCCATCCACACTTCATACACGGTTTCTGATTGCCTGCTGACAGCGCCTTACCACATCCCAGACAAACGGGAATCGTCAGTTGTGCTGGTCCCCAGATAAGCGGTGCCTCTTTGAGGACAACCTCACCCGGTTTCAGACTACGTGTAGCGACTAGATGCCGTCCCAGAATGTCATCAGTCAGAATCTAATCATACAATAGTAAGATGATCACTAGATGCGCAATCTTGCCTGATCAACTAGGAACTTCACCGTACAGCTTCCTTTTATCCCATAAAAGCCTCACCTGGAACGGTTTGCAGCACTTCTTGTGCGTCTTCCAATCTGCTTTCTGATGCTCCTTGCCGCAGTAGGCGACCGTCCCACATCCAGCACAGAGTGATTCCGCCGGCTCCTTGCACACATTGCAAGTTCTCGTCTCATTCAAAGCCTCTTTCGACGCCATCTTCACCACAACTGCGCCGAGTACAAGAACGCAACACGATATTTTAGCACGCCGTAGCGAAACTGATCGCCGGTCTGGCGAACCAATTAGCGTATGATAATCGTGTTGAGCGCGTTATTCATCAGCATCCTACATTACTGCGCATGCGACGCGCGCTGAGCGCAATGATCCGGCAATAGAATACAATGCAACTCAGAACAGCCAGTCTAGCGCACTCCAGTGCGGGGACCTATAAATATATATTGTCTATTTAGCGCATGCGGTGCTATTTCTATTTGAAAACGCTTCCAAGCAATGTCGGCGGTTACAAGCGCATTCCATTGCTCAGACTTCGACTAGGATCGAACAGGAAATCGTGTTTAATCCTAACATGAGTAATCGACTTCAAACTGCTAGATGGCGTTAAAGTTATTCTATTTAACAATTTTCTTCTATTATCCTCTCTTACTTGCACGTTCCTTAGTACATATTTTTAGTATACATTTTTATATCATTTTGTTAGTGGATATTCTGCCTGTGGGGAGGGGGGTTAAGGCAAACAGTATTACTAGTATTATAATATCTTATTACATATTACATATCTTATCACAGATTATATTTATATCACAGTAATTGCGTGAATAGTATATATAAATAAAAATATCGAAATATCAATATTTTTTGGCTTTTATAATTTAATTTCCTGACAAAACAGTTCATAAAAGTTGTGTGTGTATTTCAATACTGTGAAAATACATTGTTTCCCTCGCAATCAAAGCAAACTCCTGCCCACAAAGTTATTTATGGTCACTCTATATCCATGATTTCAGTGTATTTAATGGAAAACTCGGTGCAGCGCGATCAATCAACGCCGCCTAATAATAATCTGACTTTGGAAAATATACATCTGCATAGTAGTGTATCTCATCCAGGCTGTGCCTCAACACTGAGCAGTAAAACTTCAAGTGGTTGAAGCAAATCATATATTTAACAAAATTGCCCATTTAATTGATGCGCCAATTGAATGAAACATTAATCAATCCGCATAGGCCATGTTGCGGACGATTTATCAATTTTGTTATGGTTTTTACGTCTCGATGTTTTTCCTAGTGATGATTTCCAACACTTCAGATTTACGTCCATCCATTTTTCTATGATTTATTACCCCGTACCCAAAATATGCCAATTTTATATGTAGCAATTAACGGACTATAGATGTACCAATTGGATGGGGATTGGAGGGGTGGTTAAAACTACTTAGGGATAATTGAATTGTACCATTGAAAGTTTGATTGGACATTCCGTAAAGACGGCGCGCCGCGGATTTGTAATCGCATGAATGCGAGCGTGCAGTTCCGAAAGGCGTTGTGTGGTTTGTCTTAAAATAAACATTACATTACATTATTATGGCGATGCCTTCATTTATGTTTATGTGCGATATACGTATTCTGCACTCCGGATCTCTGGCCACAGCGTGGTAGTGGTGTCCAAGCGAATGGGCGCGATGCGACACGCATTTTCCTTTCTCAGTTTCGTGAAAACACCCACGACCGACACCCGCCGCCCGTTCGGCCGTCGCCAAAAGTCCTGCCTGCAGTTGGCGGCGTTACGTAAACGCGATTCACAGAAGACACGCGTTGATTTACGGAGATACGTCGCATGTCACATACCTGTTCCATATATCCTCAATATTCGCAGATTCACATTTGTCATACTTTCATTGCATGTATCACAATTTTAAACAATGAATTCGAAAGGAAATCATGGAAAAAGTAAAAAAGTAAGTGAACCAGCCAATTATTTATCTTCTTTGATTGAATCTAGTAATCTTCCTAGGATCTATGTACGGTGAAAAAGGTTCATATACCCTTCTTTGTACAAAATGAAAATGTTTCTGAAAAGTTCATGTTTTCATCCCCCAGAAAAAAAAATCAGATGTATGGAGGAGTTTAAACTTGTTTATATGAAAACTTCACACTTCTTGTTTAATTCAGAAGGTAATAAACTTCGGCCACTTATTTCAAATGATTCGCCAGCGTCATCGATCACGACCACCGAGATCTATGTATACAATTACTAAATCCTTGTCGCAACATAAAAAATGTCTAAATTTAAGTTTAGTGGCATTTTGTTGAGGATAAACGTTACTACTACTAGAGTCTAGCCGTGTGCTTGTGAGCTTAATGCGCGCGAGTCTGAACAGACGTTTGGATAAAGGTGGTATAATACAAGATCGCCAGTGTGTCCTTGTGCTTTTTTTCAAGTTTTACTCGCAATCATCCAATGGACTGTGATTTGCACCGTTGGCGCCCGCCCGCACACGAGCGCGTAAAAATCCCCGAATTTCAGTCGTGTTAGTGGTGCGAGAAGTCAACAAGCATTAAAAATTCGCATTCGCTCCGTAATTGTAGCATGCGCGAGGTGGTCGTATCGGCGAGTGGTTATTGCGCGCGACCGTCGCGTTTGTGAAGACATTTGGCGATTTTCAACGAAGCGTGCCGTGTTTTGAAACGGATTATTTTCGAACATTGTCAAACGCGCATAATAACAAACGCCGTCTGCGTTTCCAGAAGTCGAAGAGGCATACGCACGCTCCGGAAAGCAGCGAGGGGGTATCAAATCACAAAAGGGACGTTCCGGACGAAATGGACGAGTTATCCAAGGAGTTCACCAACGGAGAGACGTTCATCATGCGCAAGTCGAAACTGATGGGAAGGTAGCTCTTAATTGCTTGATTGATTAAATGTGTTGGTCCGCTTCGGTAACGCTTACTCGCTTTCCAGGATTAGTGCTTGCGCGGTAATGCGAAAGCTTACATGACACATCGTGTGTAATTGCTGTAAAATGCGCGCTCACATCGTAAAGCGTACATGCAAACAAATTACGCTCGTACATAAAATGTTCACACCACAAATATCGACTCAACTGTACTTGCAATAATTCGCTACCGACGCTTAGGCTGGGGAGCAGTTTCGGGCGTTCATCATGCAATTCGTTGCGAAATATTCGGCAGGAAGCGAAAAGATGCGCGAACACCAGCAAACAAGCAACAAACAGTAAAAAAGTGCTACTGCCGGGCCAAACGGCACTGGCTCTCCGCCAACACGGATTCGCATTTTGTTTCAAATATTGCGCTTGGGCTCGCAAACAAATACCGTGGTAAAATTTCACAAAATCTGCATTTTCTATGCATATCGGCAGAGAAGTCAACAAACATTAAAATTACGATTTGCACGCGTTTCACGTACATGTTACAAATTATTCCTCCTCCAATGTAACCTTTTTTGAAACAAGGTAGTAAAGAAAGCTAGACAAAAAGAAAGTGAAAAAAATTAAAAACGCCTGTGATTTGTTAAAATTGAAATAAATTAAAATGTTTTAATACATTGCTTTAACAACAAACAGCAAGCATGTGATGAAAATCAGCTGTCCTGTTAATTACACATTCAGGAAGCTATTTAAATATTTAGATTGTCAGTGTGTCAATCGTGGGGAGAGCTTTTAACATTTCGCTTTCCTTTTGATGCATGGTGCTTTGTATTCCTATGACCAGTGTCCCGTTTTAGGTACATGGTCGCCGCCAAGGACCTCAACCCCGGCGATGTTATTTTGAGCGAGAAACCACTAGTCGTGGGTCCCTGCACAGACTGTCGGGTCCAGTGCATCGCCTGTTATCATCCGATTGGAGAACATGAACCATATGCGAGGTACGCCGTCACAACTTGCAGCAATAAATCAATGCCGGCGATAATAAATGTACTATTAAGTGTTAATACACTATTTCAGACAGTTACGGACACCACACAGTTGGAATATTTTCGATAGTGGGAGTGTCGTTCTATTTTTATAATCTTTGTAGAAAATTAAAATCTTTTTTTTACAATTGAGTTATCTCATTCTTACTGTAACACCTTAAGTGTTATCTGTTAATAGTCTCTATTAGAATAGAAGATATTTTCAATAATAATTGGTATTTTAATAGATAACTAATATAATTGAAAACGAGGATGTTTTCAAGGAGTTAATTTCAAAATTGTGAAAATTTGTTAGAATTATGTTAGTATGTCTCCCGTTATGTTACATTTTAAGTTGTCGTTCAAAGTTGCGTTTAATAAATTTCGATATGCATGAAATTTAAACGCTTGGCTAAATTACGGATCAACCGGGAAGCAAGTCATGTTTGCAAACGTGGTTGGCGCCCCGCCAAACAGAATAAAACCCACTGGTGCAATTTCGATTAATTTGAATTAAGAGAATTGAGTGCTGTTCTAATTTGTTTCTACGACTACAAACTTACGTCGACCTTATTTCAGGTGCAAGTCCTGTCAATGGCCGCTGTGTTCCGAGGACTGTAAATCACTTTGGACACACTATGGACACACGAAGCGCGAGTGTAAGATTCTTGCCGGTTGTAAATCGCGCGACTTCTTGGACTACAGCAACTTCGAGAAACTTCGTGTGGACTTTTACTGTATCGTACCGCTGCGATGCTTCCTGCTCCGCGAGAGCGATCCTACCGCGTATAAGAAGCTAATGGCGATGGAGAACCACGACGATATTAGACGACGCATCCCTGAGGTGTGGCAACTCAATCAGACCATCGTCGACCGTATCGTAAAGGACTGGCGTTTGCCATACAGTGAGGAACAGGTTCATAGCATGTGTGGTGTTCTGGAGGTGAACGCGTTCGAGATCGGCCAGCAGGGTGTGAACATACGCGGTCTGTATCCTTCCGCGTTCCTCATGTCCCACAGCTGTGTTCCGAACACCTCGCACTGTGATGAGGAGTTGGACTACAAACTTTCGGTGCGGGCTTCCACAGCCATCGCCACCAATCAAGCCATCACTTTAAGTTATGCCTATACACTACAGGTATGTAAAACCCTACTTATATTTAACACTTAAAAAATTGTCAATATTGCATATCTGTAAGTGCTTTAAAGTTTCTAATTTGTCTACTTAGTCCTTCCAACTTGATATTAATACATTGTCATTGCTGAAGTTCTAAGGGAATTCGAAAGTTCAGGAAGATTGAGTTCCTTGTTAGAATCGGACCAACTCTAACAATGTTTTCAGAGCACTTTAAAACGTCGAGAGCACCTACTAGAGAATAAGTTCTTCGCATGTCAGTGTCAGCGGTGCAGTGATAGCACCGAGTTGGGTACTTACATCGGCGCGTTGCGATGTCCAAAGTGCAAGGACGGTTTGGTCCTTAGCGTCGAGCCCCTCAATCCGGAAGCGACTTGGAGCTGCTGCAACGGCGATAGTAAGCCAGGAAAGGGGAAAACCGCATGTCCCGGTTACACGATTGCCGCTAATGCTATGGAACTTTTAACCAATCGGTAAGCCTCCAATCAACAGCGCACAGTCAACCCGCCCCACACCACAGACAATGCGTGTTGCTACCGGCAATGTTGACGAAGATGTTGCGTCGCTGCAATCACTTTGCAAACTGCACACGAGCCGGCTTCGCAGTGCAGCTGCGGTATATCGATTGGCATGAAAGCGAACGCGGCCTAGTTATACTCACTCGATAACAAATTACATTCACCGGTGTAATCATGCTCAGTATATATAAATATTCCAGAAAACTTGATAAACCGAAATTATCATGATCTACATGACATTTTGATATCTATTTTACATTTTAATATCAGTATAACATGAATTTGTCTACTACTTTGTTGCAGGATATCAAGTGAATTGGACGCGATTGACACGAATGATATTACAGCCTTGGAGAGTGTTCTGGAGAAGTATAGGAATGTCTTGCACCCCAATCACTACCTCAACCTCGAAGTGAAGCTCAATCTGAGCCAACTTTACGGAAAAATCAATGGCTATCTAATACATGAGATGTCCGACGCCGAATTGCGGCGTAAGATGGATATATGCAAAGAAATATTGAAAATTTTCGATATCATTGAACCTGGTCATACAAGAATACGAGGTATAAACAAGTCAACTATTACTGAATATAAATGGTTTATTTTGCAATTCATCCGTCAGTTTTTAACTTACAAAAAAATTCGATACCTTAAAAAATACCTGGGAATATTAATTATAATAAAATTCCTTTATTTTCGATGATATATTATTTTCTCGAGGATCAAGTTTCATTGAAAAGCACCTTCAAATTCAATAAGTTTGCTCAGCTTGTTTTTTTGTTAATTTTGGACGCGTGGCGCGTGCCAAAAGTGGCACGATACCGGGTGTGAAGGAAATCTGCGCGCTGTTTGGAATGAAGGGCAAACGTCGCCGCATGAGCATTGTTGCCCGAGTGTTCCCGGTTGGCAACAGCAACAAAGCCGTGCCGTATCGTTTGTGTGTTGCGCTGACGGACGTCTTGTTCTTTCAGGTGTGACGCTCTACGAGCTGCACGCGCCACTGTTGATACTCACCACGCGCCAATTTGAGCGGCATCTGCTCAGCCGGCATCAGCTGCGTGTACGGATACGAGAGGTGGTACACTGTTTGGAGGCGGCCTGCACGATCCTCGCCAGCGAGCCGCCACACTCGTCCGAGGGTCTGATGGGTATCGCTGCACAGGACGCACTCACGCGAATGCGCGAATGGTTGATAAAAATATAAACAATCAACTATGAATTATCGAAATAGATGCTGTTTTATAATAAATGTTTAGAATAATATTAATAATAACCATTCAGAAAAATGTGTATTGTGTAACTTTCCTGACAATTACTCAATTAATTAGCGTAAACCCTTGTGTTTATTTTTTGCTTCATAATTTTTTAAATAATAGTGGGTAAAAGAAGCCCAAGAAGCCTAGAAATAAGTACGACAAAGACAACATACATGATAATCAGTCCGAGGGGACCCTAAACCCAACATATAACAAATGAGTCGAACAAACTAGAAATTGTGTCCGATTTACGTATCTAGGATTCATAATAATTGCAAATAACGATACGAGCGCAGAGATAAAGCGCAAATGACTCTTGGCGAACAAAACACATCGTTAAAATCATAATCATAATTACAGGAGCCACAACATGTCAAATATACCAAACATTGATAAGACCCGTCTTAACCTGTGGATCAGAAGCCTGGACGACGAAGAAAAAACTTGCAACATTTGAACGTAAAATTCGGAGGCACATTCATGGAAAAGATGATTCAATACTGAACTCTACGAGGACTATGATAAACCTAATGTTATATGGATAAAACTGGGACGGCTACGATGGATGGGGCACATCGAACGCATTTGTACATGCCCAACAAAGCTGATAATGGGGGAGACCGAAACTGCGATACCTGGACCAGGTTCAAAATAACACAGCAGCAATTGCAGGAGATTGAGAACGGTAGCGTGGCGAAGAGTGGAAAGGTTGGTCTGCTTAATTGTACCCTTAATTAAGCAGACCAAAACCCAAAAGAGTGTTGTGGTGCTAGAATTGATTGATAGATAAAAGAATTACAATTAGTTCAAAATTTAAAAACAATATTTAAATAAATAGTAATTTAATAAAAACAGGAAACGCAGACAATAAGTAAAGCAAATCTCTCTTTTCAATGGTTGTTGTTCCCGACAGAAAAGACAGAGAAAATTGGCGCGCATGCCAAAAAAGCGCGATAAATAAACCCAGAACCGCGTATATCCTTAAATCCAGCCAAGTGGCGCAGCTGCATGTCCGATGACTGCTGACCGCAAGGTCCCAGGATCAAAGTAAGGTGGATGTAGAGCAAAATGAATTTTTCTTCCAATCAACAGTATTAATCTCTAAAATGACTAATTACATTGAACTAATAAGGCAGACAAAATTGGCGCGCATGCGAAAAAAGCGCGATAAATGATAAAGGAGTCAATGTTCGGTAGAATAAAACAAAAAATTATCGATATGTTGACATATCATTTCTTTGATTATTAAAAATTAACTTACAAAAAATACAAATAAGAGGACAGGAAGGGTTGAGTGACGTCAGCAACAATAACGAATTCTTCATGCATTTCAATAATGCACCGTTAAGTCTCATGTTTCCAGTTTCACATGATTTCCATGGTAGCCACCCCTCGGCTTAAGCACACATATCCAACGGGTTCAGTCGGTTCGTTGCCGTGTCGGAATTGGCGCGAAGTGGGATAACGTTCCGTGCGACCCGAGCCGGGTGAGTATGTGTGCTGAGTCGTTGCACTCGCCATTGGGGTGCAACTGGGCCGAACAATACAGCTTGCGACTCAACCCCCCGAACAGCTGTGCGCTCAGCGCGGTATGACGCTACATATGCGCGATATGCGTGTGCGTGCATATCGCGCTTACAATTGAATAATGGACTGACTACCTAAGTTGCATGGGGTATAGCAGAAAAAAATCCGATTTAATATATGTGCGTTACGTACATCTAGCTTATAAAACAAGGGTGCATATAGTAACCCCCAGGACGGTTCCAATAAGAAATCACATATTGTATTTTCTTCTTGTTTCATAATTTGAAATTGTCTGCTTAACTATTTTCATAAACGCACTGAATAATTTTGTTAATTCGTCCAAAATAATAGCGTTTGAATAGTATACCCTTGAATAACACGGTTTCCATTTGGACCGAATTCTCCATAATTAAGGAATTTATTTAAAAATAGCAATTACATAAAAACATGAAACGCAAACAATAAATAGGATAGACCGCTCACTTTAATGATATTGTTGAGGGCTGATAAAGAGGCAAACAAAAATGGCGCGCATGTGAAAGAAAAAAAGCTCGATAAATAAGACCGCGTTATCAAGGGTTGCCTCCCTGAATACTACCTAATATTAAGAGAGTTTTTTTTTGTCGCGGCTTAAGAGATGATCTCTGAAGTAAGATTTATATTATTTATGAAATATATACAAGTATTGTATACACAAGATTTAACAATTTTTTTTTAATTTAACAACATTTCTTGTATGTCCAAAAAT
The DNA here is from genome assembly GCA_027575185.1 of Mimaenictus wilsoni. Classification (NCBI taxonomy): domain Eukaryota; kingdom Metazoa; phylum Arthropoda; class Insecta; order Coleoptera; family Staphylinidae; genus Mimaenictus; species Mimaenictus wilsoni. Next base: position 14,732 of record JAODAC010004900.1, read on the forward strand.
ACCAAGTGATTTCCAATATGATTTATGAAGGGTACATCAAAATTTCATGAATAAATAAAATATTCCGTTATACATAAAAAAAAAACATTCTGTTTCAGTGATAGATAGGTTCCGCTTACTACAGGTGAATTGACATTTCATAAGTATAAATTTTATAAGTCATATGGCAGGTTTCACTGAATAATGAAAATGATCATTCCTCAAATATTTTTTCCTTTACCAGCGATTATCTTTTTGTGAGGGGTCCTATTAAAAATGATCTATAGCTCGCGGACCCCACGTAGTGTCTATATGTTCCAGTCCCATCTGAGACGTTGAACAAGTTTTCTCCAAGAAGTCAGCCCCGTTTATTTTTGCGGTTCAACGAAATGACTGCGCGGTTTTCTAGAAATCAGGACTACTGTCAAAACTATGAGATCCTCGAATAATCGGATTGTTAGTCCTGCTAAGAAGCCTTTGACCAAGAAAAGTCTAATTTGATTCCTAGGCAATGTATTATATAATTCCTTGTAAGTGTAAGTGATAAATATTCTTTGAAAAGCCTTTTGTCACATAGATAATGTCCATCCTTGTTATTAATTCTAACGTTGAAAGTTAGAAATAGTTCCTAGACGAAAGTTACAGGGTTCCCAATTAGCGGAACTGAAGAAAGTTCATCGTTGCAGATTTATTTACATTGAGTACACAAATATTCTTCAATACAATCATTTGTCACCCAGATAGGTTTCATCTTTTGTTTACATCAACAAATATTTCCCAGACCAGCGATCTTTTTTTTCGAAAGGGTCCCTTTAAAAATTGTCCTATATCTCGAGGATCCTCTTATTTTCTTCCAATGAAACCGTTTCCGATCGAAAACAAACCGAGTAACATAATGAAAACATCATCATTTACTCAAATAATAGCACTATTAGTAGTAATACAAAGCTAAAAATTGTTTAATTCGATTCCCAGGTGATTCCTTGTAAATGATAAATATTATTTGAAAATTTTTATGACATAAATAATTTTCATCCCTATTACTATTTCTAGCGATGAAAGTTACCAATACTTTCTCGGTTAAAGTTCCAAGGTTCCAAGTTTGCCCAATTACCGGAACCCCGAAAAAAGCCCTTCGTCGTAGATTTCCTTTACTATGCGCGAAAACGTACAATCAGTGAGTCACAGCAAAAAATGGCACAGTGAGAAGCGAATCGCCGCCCCGCCGGACCCGTCGCGTGCGCCGGCCCCGCTTCGCTCGCATCGCCTCGTCTCACATGCCCGAGGGGGTTGACGCGGACCGGCTAGCGCGTGAGCGCGGAAGGACACCGCGCATGCACTACATGCTCCCCCTTCGCCCGCTGGAAGCACACACCAACACCAGCACGCAAACGTGCGACCGCTGCCTCCGTGTGCGTGCGTCGATACATATAGGCACGTATGTGTGTGTGCGTATATGTGTGTGCTCTACTGGCGCGTCAGCCCCTAAATGTACGTAGCGTAGCTTAAGTGTACGCGAATCTGCGCACGGCATAGACGTGCGCTTGCGACGGTATCGATCCTTCATCAGTAGGTTGCTTCGCTTGCATCAGTCAGAAGGCGGCCGGTTCAGTACGTGCTTCAGTAGGTTGCGTGCTTTGTCAGACTGAGCGACTCCGCGGTCGCGCTCCTCGGTGTACACGGCCAACTTCGTTTATCCTGCCTGTAAACAACTCGTCCTGCGGCATTGCACCCGCTCCTGCAGGCGCGATCTAGTTTGGTGCCGCCGGTGATGTTCGCGTGCGCGATTCAGCGCAAAAGCTCGCTGGTTTGAAACGCGGCAAATTCGGCGCCATTCGAAGTTTTGTGTTGCCGCCGCCGTCACCACCGCCGCCATGCAGCAGACCAAGGTGGAAAACGTCGCCAATATGAGCGTAAGTGATTTACCTATTTTTTGCCATGCGTTTGTCATATTTTTTTGCAATTCGTGCGTGATTTGGGGGGTTTTACTGCATGTGTCACGTTGCTATACACATGCGTATTTTACGAAGCTGTGTCGTGCGCTAAGCTGGGCGGCGGGCGATTGGTGTGTTCGCAAGGGGGTTGTCGAGTCGGCTGCGGAAATTTGTTCTTAGCGCAACGCGCGGATATTGATTTTCCACGGCTCGCATTGCGCACGTTGTCATCATCGGTGGTTGAATGCGTCACACGTCACGTATTGAAACTTATACTTATCTGCTTATTGATAGTAGATATACTTATACTTTATAGATTATAACCGAGTTTTGCACCTGATAATCAAACAGTTGGTGTTTAGTCAACTATCAGGGCACAAATTAACGCGAATTTCTTCCTGTTTTCCGATTAAACACGAATTCCACAAATTGCATCACTAAATTAAATACATCTAGTTTTTTGAAAAAAAAAAAATGGAACAAACATATCTTTTATGGTAACGTACATCCGTATTTTCCCTATAATTCAATTTAATACTATTAATTCTTTATTTTAATGTTCTTATATCTTAGATATATTTCAAAAGACCAACTTTTTAAGAAGAAATAATAAACGTAATGCCCGTTTTAATGTTATAGTAAATTTCATGCATGATTTTATAAACCAAATAATGCAATCTGAAATAACAGTCTTAAACACCTGCTTCCTCAATACAGTAAACTTTAAAAAATAAGCAACGTTCAGTAATTTCTATTCAGTCTCTTTTTGTGTCGATTATTTGTGTATACTTGCTATCCTGTGATATTTCCTGTGAGTAGTGTTTCATCAGTTTGGTATATTGCAGGTTGACGCCACGTTGCGTACTATTCAGAAGAGACGCACTGCAAATTTTCGCGAAGATGAAACCCGTCTGCTTATCCAGCTGTGGGGCAGCCCGTCCATTCAGAACAAGCTCTTTCTCACCCACCGAAAGGCACCCGTGATGCGCCTGTTGGCGGCGAACATGCAGCAACGCGGTTTCTACCGAACGCCCGACGAAATCAAGACACGCATACGTAATCTCAAGTGTTTGTATCATCGTATCAAGCGTACCATGGCAAGTGGCGCGGGTATTGGTACTGTGGATCCCGATTGGCCGCACTATAAAGCGATGGATGAAATTCTTTCCAAGGAGTACCCGCGCAAGCTCGTGGACCGTATCCTAGAAGAGCAGATCGATCCCAAGTTCGAGGTGAAGATCAAACAGGAACTGGACGATATAGACATCGACGATAATGATTCATGGGCGACCAATGAATCTTTAAAGTAAGTTTTTAAAGTAGTGTGAGGCGTTTTCTGAGGTTGCTGAATATGTTTGTTTCAGCTCGGAGTACAATGATGATGCATCACAGGGATCACCCGCTCCGATAACGCCAATCGTCACCCTCAGTCAACCGCAGAAATTGCCGCCAATCCAACAGGGTACCATTCAGGTGAAGAAGACTTCGTCCCTGCAGGCACAACCGATGCCCGCCCTGCGGATGCCCGGCAATCTGATGAAAGCACCGATTCCAATCCAACCTGCCCTACAGCCTGCCTCCAACATCATGCCCACAATTCAGCTGCCTGCTGCACAGAACGGGCAAATGCCTGGACAGAAGGGCACCATTCCATTCCCATTGTTAATCCTGAATAACCTCAACTCGGCTGATAAGAATAACATGAATAGGATTCCGACTACTGTGGGACATAGTCAGATACCCGCAGATTGTAAGTATACCATTCTTTCTATATTTTTTATGTCTTATCTTATCTATGTCTTATATTATTTTTTATATCTTTATGTCTTACCTGATCGTTTTTTGAATTCCTCTGTTTAGCAACGAATGATTTACTGAAGGAGCTGATACAACTTCAGAAACAAGGTTTGGCGATGACGAAACAGCAGATCGAGATCGAACAGAAGCGCCTCGAGTTCGACCGAGTGATCAGCGCTCAGATGGTCACTCTGCTGCCTGTACTCAGCAGTGTCCTCGAACGACTCGCCTATCCCAGCAATCCGGACCTGATGGGGATGCCGTACGACGGCATCAACGGCGTGAAACGCAAGCGTAGCCCATCCGAAGACATCGATATGGTGAAGGACAGTAAGAAGTTGCACAACCTCCTGGAGAAGGGCATCCGTAAATACATGCTGCTCGACGAAGAGGACGCATGCGTTGATACAGGCAAAACCGGTAAACGGATCGATAACAATAATATGAATATCACCGATCAGAACGCCAGCATGGATGACGTTGAAGTCGAAATCGCCGTGGATGATGACGATGGAGATAAGGAATCCGTCGCGAGCATTGACGGACACATACTCGAGCCGAGAGTGATAATCGAAAACGCCGACGAGAGGGATGATCCAAACGACGACGATGACGACGACGATGACGATGATGACGACGACGAGGATGAGAAATTAGTGATTGAAACTGCGAGCCCGCGGTCGCGTCGCAGCAACAATTAATGGTTTTTATTCTATTCCGAATGCTACACATTCCAGAATATGCCAAAATGCGCTAAATTTTATATATTTATTTATTTATTCATTGTTATTTTTTTCTGTTTCGTCGTTTTAAGATAACTACTGAGTTTTTAAACAATAATGAATAGTTATATTCGTTGTGAATATATGATCTGCTGAGCTCATTTTTGAAGGGGTTCACAGTACACTGCATGGCAATTTGAATACTATTTACTTTCATTTAATGCAAACGGTTATTTTCGGTATTCTGAATATAAATTGTCATAAATATACAAAAAAATGTTTTATATGTGTTTATATTTCTTTTGGTTGATTCTTTTTGATTGACTATAATGTTATTTATTGTGATTTATTTACTTTTAAACAAGGACTACTTCTTTTACGTTGTCATAATACATTTGGAATTAACACAGCGCACGGCTGGTCAATTTAAGCCCGGAAATACAAAAAAGTGGATAATGCTCTAATTAATACTAGAAATTAACGAGTTGGAATACATGATTGCATATGTGTCGTCATCTACTGAACCTTCTGCGATGACAGGTTTGCGATTCGAAGTCAAAATAATGACAGTAATCCACGCATAAGCAAAAATAAGTAATAGCTGTCCCACGGAACCAGAGGATACCAGGCCGCTGCAAGTATGGAAGCAAAATTCGATTTTTGTGTTTTAGTTCCATCATGTAAAATTCAAACTTTGTTTAGAAATAATTTCTATTATATAAGTCATAGAATTCTCATGCATGCAGAAATTGATTCTCTATTAAATGCAGTTTGTCTCTGGTACAATCTATAAAGCTCAGAAATAGTGGAAATTATTGAGAAATCTAACGTCCAAAAAATCGGGTCTTCCGAAAAATGACTAGTTTTAATGATGTCAATTATTTTCATATTTTCCGTATGTATATGATTATAAATCATGCACCATTCTATTCAGAATGAAATTTGCTATAAAATCATGCAAGCGTTTTTTTCGTTCTGTTACTTAGAAGCGATTTTACTAGTGATGAAAGTTGAGACACATTTTCGGAGCCTGAAAAAAAAGTTAAACCAAGTTAACAATTTTTATTTTACTATTATTTATATTTGCTATATTCACAAATCTTACATGCAAAGATTCAGAAGTATATTTGCTACAATTTTCAGTTAGATTTTCTTCGATTAATTACTTAAGAGCAAAATTGTTGATCGCTAAAGTTGAGATTTATAGTGAGAATACCGTCATCTCAGAAAAGACTGGGCCTTCCAATTTTTCTCATATTTCTCTTACCCCTACGAGTATAAAGTACATATCAACCGATTCAGGATAAAATTTGCTACAAATTTCTAGGAAACTGCATGAGTTATAATCATAGAATTCCGGGAAATATGAAAATAATTGACAACTTTAAAACTGGTCATTTTTCGGAAAAGCCTATTTTTTACACTTTAAATTTCTTTATGATTACATCATTTTTGGACGTCATTGGTTATACCAAAACAAAGTAGATCTAATTGAGAATCAATTACTGTAGGAATGATATTTCTAGAATTTGTAAATTAGACATTATTTTAAAACAAAGTTGGAATTTCACATTTTAGTTTCACCATTTGGCCATTACGTGCCACCCTCGGACTTGGGTCCTCTTAATCGAAACGCATTCATACATTTGATACTCTTAACCCCTCGACGTTTCTTCATTTCGTCCATAACGTTGTCACGTCTCCCGCTCGTGTATCTCGAGCTGAGCACAGTTCAAACATCATGTCAGGATTGGAACATTTTCACAGGATATAGAACATTCATGAAACAATTTAATGTATATACTCCAAAAAATATTTACAATTTATTCAAATTTAATAATGATAATTCCGTTTGTGACCATAAACATCTTGAGACATTGTAATTCAGTTAGGTTGATTCAAGTGGGTTGCATTTTTCATATTCCGAAATTACCTCAGGGCTTGTTCTATCTGCGATTGATTATTGTCAAAATTTCAGTTCAACATGGTTAACACCAAATCAACTCTTCTGTAAATATCATTCCTGTGGATGTTTTTATTTCTTCCTCTGAACAAACACATGTCCACGCTGGAAAATTTTAATACCATTATCAATTTTTCGCAGCTCATCATCCAACTCCATTTTGCGACGTCGTAGTTTCAGTGTATCATTACGCATTGGCAAAGAATTCATTTCCTTAATTTTATCCTGATAACCTATAAATGAATAAACGTATCTTGGTTATATGCAGATGCAATTGAATAACGCGTAACAGGAATACATTTACGCATGGCACCGTGCGCAAAGAGGCAAAGTATAGTGCGTTCCTCGTGCGCAAACTGCATATTACGCACTCACAGAGTGCTATGCAGCGTAGCTTCTGACCGTGCGTAATATGCAATTTACTGCATTTGTTACGTAATATACTATTAAAAAAACGCGCAATAAATATGAAATAAGACATACTCTCCATGAGAAGACGTAGCGCATTCGCATGTTCATCATCAGTGATCCTCACAAGTCCATTTATGTGGTAATTGTCCTGTACTGTAAAAAGACTATCCTTCCTGCAACCATAATTCATCGGTGCCTGCCTAGACGAGCTTGCATTCTGATTATCGCCATGTTCGAAGTTTGTAGACCGCCTCAGGGGTTGATGATGGTGGTGCTGATATTGATGGTGGTAAGCAGGGGCAGCTTGTTGAAACTCTGTCATTGATTCCGTCTGAATGCCACGATCACAAACAATCACCGACTGTTAAAAAATCCAAATATTTGTAAACGCTGGGTACTTTTAACATACGAATTTTACCATTGGCTGGGTAACGTTGCGTCGGCCTACGGTGCAACGAACAGGTGGTTTCGATCTCCTTAGACTAGGATGATTCTCGTCGACGTTTGGCATCGAACGCGTTTGCTGAATCTTGGCGAAATCCTTCGGGTTGTTCTTGTTGCGTCTGAACGGTGCACACAACCGTTGATTACGCACACGAAGAACGTTCTCCCGTATAAAATTTCTGGTTGTTGTTGATTGACCTGCGATAAGTTAATGTTGGTGTTTCAGCGACCAAATAACATGCATACATAGGAAAAGTACTTACTGACAGGGGGGAATACATCTACGAGCGTCCTTTGATTCATTGCTGCAATTTCGAATGATTTAATTCAGAAATAGGCTGCCTAAATGTATGCAAATCATTGACGATGACAGGAAATGCCGATGGCGGGAACGCATGTCATTTATGCTCACTGTTTTTGTTTGTGGAGGTTAGGTTAGGTTTGTTTCTATGACAACTGTTTTCAAATGTTTACTTTAAAAGAGTTTAACTGGTTGCCTAATATATTTGAAACGTAGTTTCCGTAATTGGAAGTCTTCCTTTAAATATTTTTATTTCTAAATGTGTATTTTAGGATGACTTCAAATAAATATTCACACACAAATCAGTTTAATTGTGCAGATACGAATAAAGTCATAGGAGTATAATTGGTTGCCTTGCATGAATCATGCACGTAGTTTGACACATGACAGTTAACGTTGACAATTTCAAACCTGTTTTCAAGTGTTTCAAGTCAGTTACAATCTATAACGTCCATTTCCTTGCTTTTATTCCTAATTTTATATTTTTTGAACAGTTTTAAATGGATATGAACACTCAAATCAGTGAAATTGAGCAGAAACATGAAGTACAACAAGGCGAGATCGAAAAACAGCAAGAACAAATTGAAGACATCAAGAAACTTGTTCGTCGCTTGGAAAGTCGCCAACGACAACAGCTTTTTGAGCGGGACTTGCTCGCCGCTAATATCGATGAAAATCGCCAGAAAATCCAAGACGCAATCACAAAAGCATGTGCGACGAAGCAAATGAAGATTGATCTACATCAAGATATCATTAAAGACCTCAAACAGGAAGCGGAAACAAAGTTAAACACATTAGAAACTTTACAGGCACATAACCTAGAACTGCGTAAGCAATTCGAGGTGCAAGAAACACGCAAAACTGAACCGAAGAAGGGCTATGAAGATGATAAAATTTTAGACGAGATCGACAAATATACAGTACATAAAAATACCGTACAAGATTCATTAGATTCAGAGCGTCAAAAGACGAAAGATTTCACTGAGAAGCTGGAAGCACTCACTAAAAGTGTGCAAGATACACAAGAAAAAGTCGACGAAACGAATTCAGCTTTAGAGGAAAGTAATGCATTGTTTGATGATTTGACAATGACGGTCATGTCTCTTAAATCTGAGCAAATGTCACTTGGTGGTGGTAAGGATCAGGCAGAGGCTAAGGCCTCATTGTTTGATGAAGTCAATGTTAATCGTGAGAACATGTATGCTCAGTGTGTGCAAATGAATGAGACGTATGAACATATGAAGAATGTGAGAGAGGATTTGGAAGCAGATGTAAGGCGATTGAAACGTGAAAATTACGATTTGAGGCAGATTGGGCAGTATCAAACCGAGGTTGGCACGGATATGGCGAAAATTGAGTTGGCTTACACGCAATTACGAAGTCAATTTGGGATTAATCTCGTTGAATTGAATCAGTTGGCTCAACTACGCTCAGCTGTTGAAAGTAAAGTCGTCGATCCCTTCGAAGTTCATCCTTACTGCACTAGACTTGAGAAATACACGTAAATATAATTTTTTTATATTTCAATATTTATAAAATTTTTAATCTTCTTTAATTCTTTTTGTTTCTTTATTTAGTTTCTTCTTCTGGTGTTTGTTGTTTAAGCATTTTGCGTGTTGCTGCTTCAGGGAGGGTTTAAGTAGTCCCACCCATGCCCGCTGCGACCTATTGTGCAATGTATGCAGTACACGGAGGCGGCCAGACTTGCATTTAAAACATGCATTTTTATTTCGATTTTGGCCGACTATGGACCACATGAAATAGTTTCCCATGATTATGTTTCTCTCCTCTTCTCTTTCAGTATTCCTTCATTCTTCCTCCATGTTGTTTTTTCCTGTTTCTGTACATTTTGCTCTAGTTCTGGTTAGAGAAATTTTTAACATGCACTATTTGAAATTAGGGTTGGGGAATGGACAGGATTCCATTCCATGGTTAAAACTAAGGTTGTAAGTCCCAGTGTTGGTTCATCCGCTCCTAACATGGGGACAGCAGATGTTTGCTGCCGTTCACTATGAATCAGACGCAGCTCTCAAGTTTGGTCCGCCCCGGGTATTTAATTTTTCCGGTACCACCCATGGGGGACTACACACCCCTCATTTTATTTATATTCTCGATTTCGGCATAATATTCTTACCTTAATTATTTCATTTCCCATTGTAATTCTATTAGGTCTTTGCGGAAAAAGTTCGTGTAGGCTGTCGGCGCCATACGAAGAGTGACGAAAAAAGAATGGGGATGGAAAAGGCGCATTGTCCTGACTATCTATAACGTTTGGTTTCGAGCTTGTGCCTTGTACGTTGTAGTATGTTGTTATTAAGACCATTAGATTACAGATGAACCGGGTCGAGCGGATTACGATAGAATATCGGACATCGATTCACGACAATCATAATTAGTGGGCTCAATTTCCATTCAGTACGTCTTTTCTTATGTTTAGGGATTTTATTGATCACTATTTGAATTTCTGTGGCTAGCTCTTCATCGAGATATTTTAGGAGCTCACTAGGTATCACATCTGGACCACTGACTTTTCCATTTTTTAGTTTTGCGCGTTCTGTGTTGACCTCACGATCGTTTTCCATTCTATTTCTGTATTCTGCGAAAATCGTGCTCAAGCTTCCTCCTTAAGGATCTTACATGTTTTAGAGATTCTAAACGGACGTTACCTGAAGATCTGGGAGATATTCAATGTGGAATCGGCCATGTCAAATATAAAATAGAAGAAGCCAACCAGGAAGTAAGCCGTCTCAGCAAGGACATTGAAAAGTATCAGAATAAAATTGATGAACTTGAAAATACTATGAAAATGGTTGAGCCATTGGAATCTTCGGAATTGGTTTGCATTTGTAAATTGAAAAAATGTGAGGAAAAGAAACCAACTTAAATGTTTGTTAAATACAGTTTTATTATATATTTTCATACAAAAGCTATTACAATTCCTATATTTTAAATATTTTTCAGATTATAAACATTTCTTTTAATATGTAAAATTGATAAATATATTTATAAAATATATATTTTAGTCTATTCATGAAACAAACAACAACAAAAACAAATTGGAGCAAACTCGAACCTTCTATCCATGGGCAGACTAATAATAGACATAGGCGGACTAATAATAATTTGACGCATTTATTTTTCTGTTGCAGAAAATTAAGAAATTTGGTCCATATATATAGTTTTACAAAGATGAAAAAGCATAACCTCACATTTTTCATGTGTACAATTTGGTAGAAACGGACTACAGAACTTTGTTTTGAAATAAATAATACCAAAATGTTTAAGAAAATAGCAATAGGAATGTCCGGAGGTGTGGATAGTTCTGTATCTGCTTATTTACTAAAACAGAAAGGTATTTATTTACAGCATAAAACTCCAATTCATTTCAAATTTGTACATTTTGTTAGGTTATAAAGTTCTGGGTGTATACATGAAAAACTGGGATATTGCTGATGAACAGGGTATTTGTTCTTCGGATCAAGACTACCAAGATGCTCAAACTGCATGCAATGCATTAAATATACCTCTGGTACCTGTTAATTTTGTCAAAGAATATTGGAATGATGTTTTCATGTACGTTTATTATTCCCTTTTTTTACTAAACTTAAAAATACAACTATAATTCCTTTTACAGGAACTTTATTGATGATTATGAACATGGATTTACACCAAATCCAGACATCTTATGCAACAGACATGTGAAATTCAACTATTTTTATAAATATGCTAGAGAAAATCTCCTGTGCGATGCCATTGCAACAGGGCATTATGCAAATTCAAGTTTTGGGAATTATTTAGAAGGATATACGGATGGAGAAGCTGTGAAACTTCTATGTGCCAGAGATGAGAATAAAGATCAAACTTTTTTTCTCAGTCAGGTACAGCAGGCATCTTTACAGAGAACGATGTTTCCTTTGGGGAATATTCTCAAGAGTGATGTAAAGCAACTAGCTAGAGATATTGGGTTACAATCATTTGCTGAGAAGAAGGAGAGTATGGGTATTTGCTTCATTGGATCGAGAAACTTTCAGAGTTTTATTCGCGAGGTAATTATATAGCTGTTTTTATATGACAACTGATTGTCGATTTTTTAAGTTTGTTTTTAGTATATTATAGATAGACCAGGGGATTTTATAGATGTTGATACTGGTAAAGTGGTAGGACAACATGAAGGAATACATCAGTGGACGATTGGTCAGAGGGCTAATCTAGGTGGTTTTAGTCGTGCCTATTTTGTTGCCAAGAAATGTGTTCAATCGAATTGTATTTATGTGGTAAGTATACCAACGCATATACGTATATATTGTATGAAAGTATCGATACTTTTTGGGTTCGACCGAATCGATAGTATTTGTTATCAAGAGTATCGATAATTTTTGGTATTAAAAGTATCGATGCTTTTTGATATTGAAAATTTGAAAAAAGTACATTGTAGTATCGCATGTATCGATACTTTTTGGTATCGCAAGTATCGATATTTTTGGTATCGATATCTAACAAGGAGAGTGCAGAAAGTTTCATTCAATTTGGTGCCGGACAATTGGAACACTCTCCTTGTAAGTATCAAATAAACGTATTAATGCAAATGGAAAGTATCGAAACTTAAAGGTGTCCTTTTGCTTAGGCCTGGGAGACCCAGATATGGAAAGGGCCCCAGTCGATAGAGAAGGGTTGATGGCACTCATATTAGGTAGCGGGGAAATTATATTGACATCTGATAGAATGTAGGTAGGAACCCCTTGGGATCCTTTTGACCCACATCCCGACCCAAAACGCTGGGGTCTAATATATTTTCGAATTTCTATACTTTCTTGATATGTACCAAAATTAGACCACCCTACTAAGGGGGGACTATGGAAGGGGTCCTCAAACATATAGTACCTAGAGCCCCAAACAACATTAGTACACAACTGACTATAGCAAAGTATGGACTAGAAGTATCGATATTTTTTGGTATTGAAAGTATCGATACTTTTCGGTAGTGATTGGTATCGATATTTAATTGTATCGAATGGAAGTATCGATATTTGTTATCAAAAGTGTTAATATTTCAAAGTATCGAATGAATGTATCAATACTTATTAGTATCGAAAGTATCAATACCGATATTTTTGACACCGCAAAACAGTTTTGTTCTGAATTCTTAGCAATTTTCTTTTAATACCTGCTTTAACCAATGTCTTCAATGTGCCTGAAGGCCTCTGGAACTCACCATCCAGCCCTACACAGCTCGCTGTTTTTCACCGGAAAACCACACTGGATCAACCCAACGGAGATGAATAAATCTGACTGTTTTGACTGCGTCTTCAAATTCCAACATATTCACGATCATAGCGTTTGTCGGGTGATGCATACCGAACAAGGAATGATTGTTCGCGTTGCTACTTTAAAACGCGGCCTGGCTCCCGGACAATATGCTGTTTTTTACCGAGACAATGAATGTTTGGGTAGTGCGCGAATACTCAGCACAGGTTTAACGAATTTCAGCCTGAATTGGTTGGAGAAAAATGGAGTTTATACGAAAACAAAGTCTGAATTGATATAGTCTTCCAGTTGTAATAATAATAAATTTTAATCATATATCGTGTTTTATTCTATTGGCATTCTTTCTTATCACACTTTTTATTACTTAAATACATGCATGATACTCTAGTGCACTAATATATATATATTAAAACTTTTTTTCTTAAATTATTTATTGACCGGGTATTTAAAGTTTGTCCTTCATAATAAAGGCTTGTCCACGTTGCAAAAGTTTGATATTGTTATCAATTTTCTTCAACTCCTCTTCCAGTTCCATTTTGCGACGTTGTATCTTTAAAGTATCATTACGTACAGGTAAGGAGTTCATTTCCTTGATCTTTACTTGATAACCTGGAAAATGCACATTTGTTAACATAGGACGTAATAAGAACATTTCCAAAATTTACTCTCTTTAAGAAGACGAAGTGTATCTGTATGCTCTTCGTTAGTAGGCTTAACAAGTCTATTCAGATTGGCATTATTTGTTGTCGAGGCACCCTCAGAGATCTTAGGTGCTGGTCGTCCTCCTGGTACCTTACTCTTTTTAGACCTAGATGAAGTTACCACATTCGTCGAGGTTGGTATGTTCCTATTTCTTCTCTCACATGTTTTCTCACTACGTCCCAAATCTTCCGTAGGTACCAGTTGGTCCGTAATCGATCTTTCCTGATTCGATGTTACCTGTGGTAAATCTCCGGTAGATTCCGTTTGTATTCCCCTGTCACATGTCTCCACAGACTAATAATGAAATAAAATTGCTAAAATTAAGATCAGGCTAGTTTTACAACCATTTTTCTTACGTTTATCGTCTGTGATACGCTACGACGAATGACTGAATGACGAACCGTTTGTTTCGGCCTTTTCGGCTGTTCGACATTAGGAGTCGATCGTGCTGGTTGATTTTTTAATTCCTTCGTATTAATTTTAATACGTTTGTTGGGAGTACATCGCATATTGCGAATACCAAGCACGTTTTCTTTGATAAAATTCCGGTGACTTGGTGGAGCTATTTGGAGGAGGAATCGTGAGAAGAGGAAAAAAGAAAAAAAATTGCAAGTGCCTTACCCACACGAGGGAAAATATCTACAAGTGTCTTCTTATTCATTTCTATACAAGTAGTTTTATCAATGTTACACAAAAATACGAATAACACTCTGGAATTATCGACAATAAGGATGAATTACATTAGAGAGCATTTGTTTGTATTGTTGGACTTAGTTTTCGTTGGCATGTAAACCAGAAAATTCTTGGTAATACATTAGGAAAAATGAATACTGACTGCATTATGCATTTCAATCAGAAAATAATACCATAAAAATGATTACTAAACATATAGTAATATCATTGTAAAATTGATAAGAACCTAAAGAATAAATAATAGAAATGATCGAAGAAAGAAACAATTTCTAGTTCTCAGGAACTAGAATTAAAATTTTCTAGGGACTAGATCATAGGAATTAGCTGCATCTATGATCAGGAAATGATGAATGAGAAGTCCTGTCGATGAAAAACAGGTAATCAAGGAATACCCATAGCTTTGCAGTATATTTGGTTGCCTACAGTGAAACAACAGGTTTAAATAAATGGTGCCGAGAGTAGAATTTTATTTCTGAGATTTTCTGGTTGCCTATATGTATAACAATTTAATAGATGATATTAGGATAAAATATACTGATTAAAAATACTATTAAAGACACGTGGACTCATTGTAGCTCATGTAGCTGTATAAAATTCAAAAATCTATAGAATAAATACGAACCTGATTAATTGAGGCAGCATATTACGGAAAATTTAATTCTGAATCGATTAATATGATTTGTGTATTTAGAAAGCAAACTTAAATAATAGGGCTTTAGGAGAATTCAAATTACTGACAGATAAAATGATTTCCTAACAGCGACTGTTCCGACGTTATTAGACGCAATTTTCATTATTTTAAAAGCTTTTTTAATTAATTGATAGGAAAATTGTCGCTGCAGTTTGTAGCAAATTTTACCCTGAGTCGGTTGGTATATAATTTATACTCGTAGGGTTAAAAAAATATGAGAAAAAGTGGAATCTGTAGGCCAAGTCATTTTCTGAGATCGACGATGATGTGTAAGATTTGTGAATATAAGAACATAGCAAATATAGGTAAAAATGCAATGTTTGGGATTAGTAATTTCAAGTAATTTCAAGGCTACTTTTTCCAGAGTAACATGTTCATAGTCCGAGGTAGCTAGAAACAAGAAGGGGATTCCCGGCGTTGAACCCAGGTAAATGAATGGTGTGCTTTGTCATTTAGGGTGCCTATATTCCTACTCCACCTATTTCTACCTATTATTCTACCTATTATCTACCTGATATTCTACGACCAAAATTTCAAATCAAAGTTTTTCTGGTTGCCTATAATAAAGTAACACAAATAAAAAGATTCAAGAGAAATTAAGCTTGGAAAACCATTAATGATGATTTAATAGGTTAATACATCATTTCTTCTAGGTTAAAGAAAGTTACAACTCAATGCGTATTTCACCAAGAGTTTCTGGTAACCTATAATAAAGTATCACCTGTGATTAAAGGATATAATGTTAAATTATACTAGGAAAACATTAATTGATTATTATTATTTTATTGTTACAATCTTTTTTGTTAAATATAATGTTAAATTAATGATGTTTTTTATATTTAATTATATGTTCGGAATGAGTTTCGAATGTTTATGATATTGTTTAGGGTTGTATAAATAATAATATTATCTAGGCCACAGCAAATTGTTGCTATTTGCAACAATTGCGCACGGTGCGCGCAGGTAAGCGCGATGCTGGTGGAAAGTTGCGGCTGTGTGAAAGCAGCTCTCGGGAAACTCTGGCGCCCGCGCAAAAAGCGCCGTCGCGACGCTTCTCGCACGCATCGCCTGGCGTGCGGTATATAACGGTCGGTGGTCCTGTTGCTTCAACGCTCCAGTTTAGTGTAGTCCAGCCGGCGTCGCGACGCGATCCCGTTCATCCCTCTACCAAAAATCGTACGCACGCATACACGACTCCCGGCACCGTTCGCTCCTTTTTTTCCATTCGCAAATTTTCCTTCGGCGCTCGTGCACCCACACTACGCACCAACCCTCAGGGTTTCGCACCACGCAACGCGACCGTCCGTCCGCCACCACCACCAAGGCACCCCGCGGCGCGCCACGCACAACCGGCCGCCTCCAGCATCCGAGCGCGCGCCAGCGCCCGCAGAAAGTCGCCAGAAGTCGACGCGCGGACAATCCGGACGAGCGGAGCGCGACTCCTTCGCAACCCCCAACGAGACGCGTTTCATCCGCCAACGAACCCTTTCATTTTTTTCCCTCCACGGATTGGCGTTTCGCGCACATAATGCATACCCAATCATACCCGCTCGTCCCGGCTTTGTTTATTTCCGTTGCAAACCACACCCCGTAAACCACCTCCTGATTCCCACAGTTAAAAAAAAACGGCGTAGTATTCTTCAAAGTAAAAAACTAAGTTTTAGCGTGCGTGTGTTTAGTTTAAGCCATTTTCGAGTAGGCCGGATGATGCGTGGCGACTTGTGCAGCGGATAAAAGAACCAACCCTGATTCCCAACCCCCCGAAACGCTGGTGTCGAAAGAGTTTCGTAGAAAGTTCGTGGCGACTCGCGACGATTGACCTGGACGACGGCGGACGACTGCAGCAGCCCGGTGCCGATTTGTCCAACGCTAAAATGCATCCGATGCACTACAACACCACTGGCTACATGCATTGCCGATCCGATTCAGGATTATCGCATCGACGAAGAGATTGCGTCGACGATAGCGCCGACTCGACGCTCTCCGATCTCGAAGGTAAGCCCGGAAACGTCACGCGATCTTTCTCTCTTTTCCCTGGGACAAGTTTAATTCACGCGCGTCGAATTTCGCACTTACTTTCCGAACTTGCAGGATACTTTGCGAACCGTATGAATTCGATAACGAACATTTCGTGTTGCACCTTTCGTTCCGTCACCACCAAACCCAAACTCATCCCCTCAGAAAAACACCTTCACGCCCGCCTGAAATACTTTCCTATCACCTGCCGGTGAGTTCGGAACGTACGTGGCTGAAAAATGCAAAAGTTCTCCCTCCAACTTTTCACCTGATACCACACCTAACACCTGGCGAAATCTAGATATTTGTTTTCCCCCACGAAGGCAGGCGGTGGAGAAAAATGAAGATGTCGAAGATACGAAGCAATTTCTTGACGTACGAAATACGATTCAATGGTCATGCATGTGCCTCAAACTCTCACAACCACAAAAATGTAAGGCTGAAATCAATTCACAAAACCTTGACAAATTTTGGCAAGTCAGCTCATAAATTTCGTCGGCGCGTTGAAGATCCAACTGCCAGCGTCGTCGAGTGCATTCTTCATGTAAGTATCTATTCACTCACTGTTTGTTTTCGTTGGCGTACCTTCGCTCGGTGGAAGATACACCTTACGAATCGCAGCGCGAAAAGTTTCGATATCGAATTCAAAATATTTTCACATGCTGGATAGTGCCCGTCGCAGTGGCGTGCGGGTTCGGAAAGTAAAAATAGCGGGCACGAGCGCAAGCTTTCCCATGCAAACATTCAAATCGGCCCGTACGAATTCACAAAATGCGCTGCACAGTCAGCGAAGAAAGGCGCGCACGGCTTCGCACCGTGTTTACACGAAAATTTAAAAGCGGATCTGTTTTGTGTATATTATCCATCGACGAATCAAAAATATTTAGACAGGTAATTAATTTTTGAAATATGCGCTGACTCGCTTGCTACAGCGCAATTGGACCATAAAGAATCATCCCCCCAAAACATTCCAGATTCAATGATTCAGGATAATCTCTTCTTTAAGAGCCGTCGAATAAAATTAACTCATCTGACTGTCACTAGTCTTACCGTTTAGGTCTTCTTAGTGCAGTTAGACAGAAGGTTCTGACATTCTAAGATAATCATGTTTATTCAGTGCTAGATTTATTTTTTCACAACTTGTGGATCAAGTTTTCTTAGCCATTTAATTTTATCAGTTGGAAAGAATAATGAGGATAGAATAATCTAGGAATACAAAGTGCAAATGGACTATTCTATTCTATAGAAAAGTAAATAAAAAAATTAAAATAGCACCAATAAAGCGTATATTTCACTATATTAAGAATTACTCATGTTTGATATTTAAATTGGTTCGAGTATAGAGAAAAACGTATATTACGGTGGAAATTATTTTAAGATCAAATGGATTGATTTTACATTAACGGGCTGTAAAGAAATTATTACCCAGCGAGTTTTAATGTCCTGGACAGCATTATTAAGTAGTTGAGAAGAGTAAAACGACAACATACAAGAGGTGCTGCACTAGACATGTAATAAGAGGTGAAGAAATGCGTAGTTTTTACTAATTTCACTGACAAAAGTAAGTACGATTTTGTTAACACCCTTGGTTGCAAAATATACTTTAGGCTCATACATGTCCAATGGGGACTGGACGCCCAGAGAGAGAGGGGTCATAAAAAGGGGTATGACATAAAAAAAAACTTTTTGATAGATACTTTGTAGTATTATGATGAATTGTTGTCTTTTTTAATGTCTTTTTAGTCCTTTATTTTTTCTAGTTGCAAAGAATAACGGGGAAATTGATATCATGATAGTTGGGAGAAAGATACAGCAAACGAAACAATACAAATGCCTAGGGGTTTGTTGATAAGGGCAACCAAAAGTATGAAGTAAAATGCAATTAGACTATACTCCTCTAGAGAGAAGTAAATAAAAAACGAAAATAGCCATTTATAAAAGAATATTTAGACTAATGTTAACCTAGACCATGGTACCGAAATCTGGGTTTTAAATGAATCAGAAGTTTCTCGTAGGACGAGAAATTAAAGGTAAATAATTTGGAATTTTAAATTTCATTACGTAGAAGAGACATTTCAAAACATAGTCCAGAAAACGGACGGTAATACAAAATCAAGAATTAACACCAATGGAGATGGGTCGAAAATAGGTAGGATGGTGGGTCACCTGTACAGAATGTAGGTGGAGAGCCAAACAAGGAACATATAGGAAGCAAACAAAATGGGGGTAGACCGAAGAAATTTTCATGGATCAAAACGATATCATTGTTATGAATTATTTGATACCAAATTGGACTGGGATTATTACGAATCACCAGAGTATAGACATTATTTGCTTCATCAATGAATTTTGTTATTTGCTAAGCACAAATATTGAGGTAATTTCGGGTACTGGAAAATACAAGCAATACAGAGAAACTTGACACATTCGAAACTTGCAATATATATCCTGTGCATAACGGAAACGGTGGTTGGTTCTGTGACTTTCCATTACAACCAAGTTTCCCTTAGGATGGTGGGTCACCTGTACAGAATGTAGGTGGAGAGCCAAACAAGGAACATATAGGAAGCAAACAAAATGGGGGTAGATCGAAGCAATTTTCACGGATCAAAACAATATCATTGTTATGAATTATTTGATATCAAATTGGACTGGGATTATTACGAATCACCAGAGTATAGACATTTTTTGCTTCATCAATGAATTTTGTAATTTGCTAAGCACAAATATTGAGGTAATTTCGGGTACGGGAAAATACAAGCAATACAGAGAAACTTGACACATTCGAAACTTGCAATATATATCCTGTGCACAACGGAAACAGTGGTTGGTTCTGTGACTTTCCATTACAACCAAGTTTCACTGTATTAAGAATTACTCAAGTTTGAAATTTAAATTGGTTCCAGCGTAGAGAAAAATGTATATTATCCTGGAAATTACTTTAAGATCAAATGGATTGATTTTGCATTAACTGGCTGTAAAGAAATTATTAGCCAGCGAGTTTTAATGTCGTGGCCAGCTTTATTAAGTAGTTGAGTAGAGTAAAACGACAACATACAAGAGGTACTGCACCAGACACGTAATAAGAGGTGATGAAAAGAGCGCTTTTTACTAATTTCACTGACAAGAGTAAGTACCTTAGGCTCGTACAGATTCAAAGGGTTTGGACGCCTAGAGGGGACGGGGGTCATAAGAATGTTAGAAAGGAGGGGCATGACACAAAAAAAGTTGAGAAACACTGCTCTAAAGTAAAGTATATACGCGCGTTCCCAGTGTGAAAAGCGCCTCAATGAATTTCAGGAATATAGACATATGATGAATGTGTAGAAACTTTTATTCGATATGTTATCTACCTTGTTGATGAATAAATGAATTATGTCTGTGTTAATATATTTAAAGCGCAGAACAATTTCCAGATAAATGCATTCCCAGTTTCTATAAATGTATTATTTTCTTTGTAAACGTACCAGTTCATTTAATGTATGAAATAAATTGAAATTTTAATCCATTTTCATTTCGAAGTAGATTAATAGTTTGTTCAATACTGTAATTATGTTATTTATATCTACAACACATTTGCACATACGAGTATGTAGTTGAAAAATATCACCGTTTATGCCAACTGGAATATGGAATATTCAGTGTAATCTCTGCAAATCAAATTAAATCCATCGATTATTACATTATTGCATACAATATTGACCTAAATAAACGTTCAAGCATGTTGTGCATTGTACTACTATTGGATTCTGTAACCGCAGTAACTAATACTAATAATAATAATGATAATAACTTGAAAAACATGGCGTATGATTTCGGTTGTTCCTAGATGAGAATTGGTACCCACAAATTTCATTAACGTGTTTCTGTATCAATTACATGCGCTGACAAGTCCATTTCAACGAGCGTGCTGCCAATTGTGATCCGATCAACAAATGGGATGGCCTTAATCAGTCTGATCAACTTGCGTCGATGAAGTTTCGTAATTAATCGATGAATATGCATGACAATGTCGAGCATTGCGGCGAATGCATCGTGCACACGGGCGTATGCGATAAGACGGGACATTGTCGTCAGCACTGAGGCGGATTGGAAAATTGGAAAAAGGACAATTACGCCGTCCGGATGGGACGTTCAACAGCGCTGCTCCGGCCGCTGGGATGTTTGAATAAAATATTTGGATAAAATGTGAAATAATTCGTGCCGAGCGCTGCCGGGGTGGATTCGATTCAACAGGATTCCACAGCAAATAGAAATCGGGCTGTTGCAGATTTCCGCGAATAGGGTAGGCGCGCCTGATAGAAACTGCAGTGAAATTGAGCGGAACGTGTTTTAGTGGAAGACAAATATAAAATTTGAAGAATGGAAATATTGACTATACTTTTAGTCTTAGGTTGTTCGAGAAAAAGGGAAATATTTATGAAATATCTTTTTCAGCGAATAGAGGAATACGCATTTCATCATAGAATATTTTGCCCCATTAATGTGGTCTATAAAATATGGAACAATAATAAAAACAGGGACATAACAAAACTCGTTCAAGCGAACTTAAAGTTTTCTTTTGTGAACGTCCAAGCGGAAATCGATCTTCTCGGTGATGGTGTGTGGGTCCGCTTCCGCTGTCCCATCTCCGATGCTGAGTTTCATATGAGTGGCTTTTGTTTATAATAGCTACGCATCTTATCTGCCAGGCTAATGTTGTAACCCAATAGAATATTCGTCACATATGTCGTAAAGAGTCGTTGCGTTTGCTGAATAAGGGGTAATGCGGACTGTAAACCAACGAAACAGATGGAAACATCTCTTATATTGGTGTAAAAGTACACCAGAATTAGCAGGAGCGATATTCACACAAAGGTTTTACGAGAAACATTAACTTCAAACATCAAAGGATTGAATAACACATATATAATTATTCTGAATAAAGGTGAAATATTGCTCAGCAGCAATATGCTATTTATAGTCTGTTATTTCAGTCCCTGACCAATTACCGATATGTTGTGTATATTCCTGATCTTGTTTCTTCAATTACTAGGTTTGTTCCTAAGGAATAATTTATGGAGGAACCCTAATGTTCCTAGTTTGATTCATTTTGTTCCTTTATGTCTCTGATCTGTTACTTCTGTTGTCTCTGTTCGGTAATGTCAGCAGCCCTCTTTTTATTGCGTGATGAATGCACTGGATCTCGCAAAGGTGTTGATGCGGCGGAAAATAAAGGGGGTTGAGTACTGGGTAGGCAGAAATATCGAACGATTGCAGGTCGACAATTACCCATCGTCTGTGTTGTCGAGTATGTCCAGAAAGAGAAGAAGTATGGCGTTTGGACAGGAACTGATTTATTAAAAGTAAAATTTAAACTTCGTAACCTATGGTTACCAACAGATTTGTTCCCTGTATTATTCCTTATTTTTATTCCTACTTTGATTCCTTCTGTTCCTGGCAGGTCGTAGGCATATTCCTGAAAGATTCCTGAAATGTTCCTGCCTAGTTCTTTATGTCCCAGATTTGATACTTCTGTTGCCTCTGATCAGTGACAGGTCTAAACTTAATGTTCCTGTTCTTATTTCTTTCAGTATCTGGTCTGGTTCGTCTGTTTTCCGTCATGTACTTCTGTGCTTGGCTTGTTCCTTCTGCGCATAACATGATCTTAACGACTTTGATCTGTATTCGATTTATTACTTCTGCCATTCCTCTTTCCTTTTGTTCCTGGTCTCGTTCCTTCGATTCTCAGTCTGTTTTTGCTTTGCTACTTCAGTTCTCTCTTGGTTCCTCCTGCTCTTACTCATTCTGTTTCAAACACTTTCTTTTTGTCGCTCATTTCTTTCTGATTAGTTATTGCTGGCCCAGTTCATAATATTCCAAATAAGATTCCGTCAGTTCATTGCCTATTACTGATTTTGCGTCGCTCTACTTGCACCCAGTGTGAATATACTGAACGCGACATTTTAAGCCTGACATGCATGGGTGCACGGATAACGTAAACATGTTATCATGCTATGACGGACTAAACGATTGGCACCAGATTTGCGTTCAATCCGGCGACAACACAATGCAATCGCCGTAGCGAATGCCGTTTTCGCGCGCTCCAAGTTCAAGGCTAGCGTAATGAATCTTGAAATTAAGGCACTCCGCAATGTAAGCCGCATTTATAAATAACCACATTCGAGGCTTCGAAATTTATTAGTCGCATGACGGGCCGTGCATTGTGCGCTTTCATTCCACCGACTTTAAATAATATATTGACTTCTTCTCGTCTCTCGCACTGGTGTTGCGCTTTCGTTTATTTTTTTCTCTGCAAACCTCGGCCGTCACCATGCGGCTTTCATGCGGGCGCTTTTGCCGAGCGGCTTACGTTATCTATCTAGTTAATGGATACCGCTGCGCGCATTTGCCAATACGGTTCGATCCGCCGACTCCACAAATCCTGAGTACCCTCGGATGTTTCGCTAAATTGTCTTGGCATTAGCGAATTTGGGTCCGGGAACATAATGCAGGCACAGTGGAGACTTACAGAAAAATGAGGGATCTTACCGGACTCAGAATGAAGAAATACCACAAAGTAGAAAAAGATATGAAAAGATGTAGTATTATCTCGGAATTGACCAGCATTCTTGAGAAGGCGCTGTGCGATATTTAAGCTATTCTGAGCAGTAAAATCATCATTATGAGGCCATTACGATTCGAAGGATAATATTTTTGTAAAACATTCTACTCTTCTGGTACATTTAAATGTTGAAAATGTTTGTCCATTTAAAGCAAATGTTAATGAACTGGCGTTATTGTAATTAGTAAAATCTTCACTATAAAGGTTCGAATATTGTTCATTAATTTATTAATATCGAGTAAAATATTTCCTAGAGTACAGGAACTGTATACATTTATAAATTCATGAGTAACATATGAATACAAATATGCATTGAGATGTATTCGCCGGACTCGCGTACCAAAGTCGGCAGCCCCTTTTAATATCGCGCTGAACGCACTGGGTCCCACAGAGGTGTTCATGCTACGGTAAATAAAGGAGGTTGAGTACTGGGTAGGCAGAAATACCAAAAGGTTGCAGACCGACAATTGCCCGTTGTCTGTATTGTCGAGTATGTCAGGAAAGAGAAGAAATATGGCGCTTGGAAAGCAAATGATTTAGTTATAGTAAAACTCAATCCAGGACTTACAGAGCATGTGGAATGCACCAGACCTATTAAAATATGCAATATACTTATCTTTATAATAAATTATGATAAACACGGCGAGAGGTATAATGAAGGCTTAAAATTGTCACGCCGTTTGTAATCAAAGGTAATTATAAGATCAGTATTTATCCAGCGACTGGAAAATTACTTTATGTAAAAGTTCAGCTCGAAGGACCCAGGGCCTTTGAAGAGATATTCCGTCTGAAAATTCATTAAATACGATGAAATATTGCGAACATATGGACCAAGCTACCAATTGTTTTTCCATAGTTTATATTTTAATTAATTGTCATGTTTAGGATAGCGTATAATTCGATAATATCCCTTAGAAACTAATTTCCTTAACGCTAATATATGTATGTGGTTTCATTCGAATCGTAGAATCGTATAGTTGAGAAATGTCTGGAATTCTAAGCATGTATTGAATATCAAACTAAAATCATCCTAATCATTCGCGTGATGTTCCCACAAATAACATTGTGCTTTGTATTGTTGCAGAGAGTGAGTCAGGTGGTAGCGGGACGGTCTCAGGTGTGGATGTGGACTCGAACCTTCGGTATCCCGGCTTCGCAGCAGAGCTCTTCGGGCATTTGACGCAGACAACATGGCCGAGAAGTTGGTGTTTGGCGCTGGTCACCAATCCATATCCTTTTTAAACACACGCACATGTATTTGCTCAGCAAAGGTAAGCGCGGAAATCTAGCCGGTAATTAATGAGGATTTGTCGCCGGGACGGTAAAAATCGTTGCAATATTAATGTGAGAGATTGCCAAGCTGTGTCCTAAAGCACAATCTCCATCGTGACAGGACAAACCAGCATTTTAGGCAAGGTCTGACTGAAATGCGATGATAAGAGTTTCAGCTTACTCTTCGGATTTACCCGGGAAACCGAAACCGACCTCCGAGGGCGGCTAATTGAGTTACAAACTGCATCCGGACGAGATAATGTGTAATACGCGTCGAAATGCATCTATTTAATTCCAGCTGGCCGCACGCGGCTCCATTATTCGGCCGTCCGACAGGTGTTTCACGCTCGAATAATTGTTCGCGCATTGGATATTCGGCGGGGGCCGGCGGCAGTCTGCCTGCCCGTTGTGGGGCAGAGGTGGTGGTGGTGGCACACCCGTTGTACGTGTGCGCCTTCCGGGCGAGTCAATAATTTTTCGATTACTGTAAACAACGCTCGCCCGATGCTCGACGCCGTAAAAAGTGTTCAAATAAACATGAAAATTGAAATAAACATCGATGCCGCCCCCGCGGGTCGCATGCGTACTTGTGTCGCCATGGCGATGCCAGGCGCCAAATGAGGTGGGACCAACTGCGTACAGTGCTTTTGTAACCGATTCGTAAATATGTATTGCAATTTGCGATTCAGGAATGCGCGCTTCGTGGAAAGCGTCGGATGGTTATTAAATCCGGCGTAAACAAACATGCGCACATTGAGGCGGCGGTATGCCACTGAGCAATTACTAAGTTTAACTTAAGTCGACGCTCGTTGCGGCAGCATTAAATGCATTTAGGAGGCATTATGGCCGACGGCAGTAGATTGAACGAGTTAATGTTCCCCCATTCAACCGCGAGTCTTTATTGAGTGTCGTTAGAAAGCTCAACTGAAGAAATTATAAATCCTGATGTCCTTCGTGATTGCGGTGCATGTATTTAATTGACTTTTGTGTCAATCAAGAAACATAATTCTTTTGAGCGTATTTATTTAATTTCGTTTGCATTTCTAAATAAATTTGTTTGAAATCGAATTGGCAAGTCTAAACTGACTAATTGGCGATGCCTGGATCACAAAAAACAGGGTAAAGAAAAGAACCACCTATAAGGAACATTTCCAATGATTTAAGAGTATTGATTGCTGTAATCAATGAAATTCATTAGCACTATATTAAATGCTTTAAGTTTGCAGATTTTGGTGAGGACAATGTTGTTTAAGCTTCTTAACCAAAGATGGTAGGGAAGTCGTCCATTGCTAGATGCAAAAATAAGTCTAAATACTTATCGATAACTTCTTGGAATCCTTTTTGGTTTTTGGTTTTTTAACTTGGATAAATCATACCTTCTATGATTTAGTTCAGGGTTAGAAAAGGTTTAGGGTCGACTGCTTAGTCAGGAAGAGACCTGCAGAAACTCGATGATTAACTAACGTTCTTGAGTACATAGTGCGGAGATTAACTCGATTTATATTATTGATGTTAACATGATATTGTGATAATTGAATTCGGCCACTGGCATAATTGTTGTGTACTAGGGTCATCACCCACATAGTCCGCGTCTAAATTAAATTGTTGCAAAGCCCAGATGAGGAAGTAGTATATTGTATAATGAGCAATGCTATATATTGTTTAATAGTATGGCGAGTTGTGCCTACGAGAACACAATGTGCATTACATGCGAATTGTACAGTATACTTTTTCTACGACTTTTTTTTGATTTTACCGAGCATCGACTGCTATGGTCATTAGCTCTATTCAATTCTTTTTCAATGTAATTAGTCATATTAGAGGCGAACACTGCTGATAAGAAGAAGAATTGACTTTACTATGCATCCCCACCGAGAATCGAACCCGGGACCTCATGTACAGTGGTCATCGACCATACCAGTGCGTCACTTGGCTGGACGACTATTATGTGTGCATATAATAATAATTAGCAGAAACGCGGTAGTCGCGGTTTTTTTAAAACATTACTTTATTTCCCGGTGTTGCACGGGACCAGATTTAACTGGATCTTCTTAAGCTAAGTTCCTTGAATTAGCCGATGTGTTAAGTACAACTCATCACTACGTCTCTGTTCACAAAGTACACAATTTCTAACACCACAACGCCTTTATTGAAACAAAATGAACAACTTAACAAACACTCGCCAAAACTCACCAGAGGAAAATAGGCCGAATCGGGCGCGAACCACGCTTTTGTGGTGGCGCAGCGCCCCCTCCCCATTGCCGCTGAGCGCATCCCCAACATCTTAAGCATAATGGCGCAGCAAGCAACCCCTATCTTAGGCAAGCAACTCAACAACTATACGAACATAACCGCATTGTTTGCTTAGCAAACAAGTAGGCCATGATCATTTTTAACATATGTTTGACATTTCGTAATCAAAAACAATTTTGTTACGAACAGCAGTAGATTGTCTATTTCATATATAGGTTAGGTTAGGTTAGGTTAGGTTAGGTTAGGTTAGGTTAGGTTAGGTTAGGTTAGGTCCATTAAATTCATTATTCTTTTGAGCGTATTTATTTTATTTCTTTTGCATATCTACATCAATTTCTTTACAATCTAATTACCAAGATTTAAGCTGAGTAATTAGTGTTGCCTGATTCACGAAACAAATCAACGTATCGGAAGGGTACCTGGAACCATCTATAAGGAACTATTCAACTTATTTACGAGTCAGTTCATTGCTATAACCAATAAAATTCATTAGCATTTCATTAATTGCTTTAAGTTTGCAGATTTCAGTGCCATCTATTTGTTGAATGCAATATGACCCAATGACATTGCAGCTTAAGCTTTTTATCTGAAGATGGCAGGAAAATCGTCCATTGGTTGAACGTAAAAGGAGTATACGTACTTATCGATATCGATACCGATACTTCTTATACTTACTATTCAACTTATTTACGAGTCAGTTCATTGCTATAACCAATAAAATTCATTAGCATTTCATTAATTGCTTTAAGTTTGCAGATTTCAGTGGCATCTATTTGTTGAATGCAATATGACCCAATGACATTGCAGCTTAAGCTTTTTATCTGAAGAAAGGAAAATCGTCCATTGGTTGAACGTAAAAGGAGTATACGTACTTATCGATATCGATACCGATACTTCTTAGCACCCATTGCATTCTAATCCAACTTGAATAACTTTGCAAGATTTAGTTCTGGCCCAGAAAAGGGTTAGGGTCAGTTGCTTAATCTGGAAGAGATCTATAGGACCCAGATAATTAATTGTCTTTCCTGAATACATAGTGCGGAGATTAACTCAATTAATAGTATTGATGCTTACACGGTATTGTGATAACTGAATTCGGTCATAGGCATAATTGTGCACCAGGGTCAGGTCTAAGTTAAATCCTTTCTCTAATCCATCGTGAATGGGATTGTGGAATCTCCTTAATATGTAATAATTATAACGTTAATACGTAATTATTATAATTTTCTTTCTAACTAATCATGATCGTTCCAAATCTGTGTCATCAAACTAAAATGAAATTCCATACGTTTGGAAAAACCTATTCCGAAATTTAGTTAATCCGTTTGCCTGAACCACGCTCAAAATGCTCAAAATCTCATTAATTTTTAAATAAACAATTTGCAATTTAAGTGACCACTATTTGGCAACTGCACGTGCCCACACTAATTTTACAATCGTGTTATACGGTGCTAAGCTAATAAAGTAAATATTTAATAAATGTGCTGCAGCGCTTTTGAAGGTTATGCGCCGTTTTTTTAAATCTAAAATCCATGAGAATAGCTTAATTGCACCGCGCTATATTTGCATAAATCACTCTTAAGCTACTATCAAAATGATTGAAATAGAAAGCATAATGCATCAGACCATTGGTCAGCTAAATATAGCCTGAAGAGTTCGTATATGATTTACAGTGGCTGTAAATCAACTCGCACCATGTGAGACCTAACCAAAGTTGTTCCCCCTTTGTAGGCACCAAGTTCGGTGCGTGGGTAGGCGAAACAATGCGCAGTTGGAACAAGTCGCATGCGATTATCGCGTCGATAACAATGCGGTTCTTGCGACTAAATTTAGTTCGCGTACATTACATCACGCTCAAGAGCGTATAGATTTTTACTTTGGCCGGTTGCTTTTTGCGCACGCTTTTCCCAATAACTTCGGTCGCGTGTGTTTACAGCGACGCCCGCTGCCGCCGCCGCCGTCGTCGTCGTCGTCGTCTCGCGAGAGGCCGGGCGGTGTGCCGGCTTTTACCGCCTCCGCACATGACAGCGCATGCAACCCACATCTGCTTTTATCGCAACCGGCGCGCAAATGGGTTATGTACCCGTGTTGCAAACAATGCCATGACTGCGGCAATGACTGCAGGTACATACACCAGACTACCGCCTCCTCATTCCAGTCCCACAGGAAGGGAACGACCAAGGGAGTCAGTTTACTATGATTTTAGAATGTGCAACGTTTACTGCTCTAATGAGGAACAAACAGTATACCTTATTCGAGATCAAAACGTCCTTCTTGTCAAAGCTCTGAACCAGAAAGCACGGTAAGTTTCCGTTGTCAGGGAGCTATTTGATCATCTTTGAAGTGCCAAACAAGTGCATTGTTGGATTATCTAAAAACACAAAAGCTTTACACATCCTTTGAAGAGACCAATACTAATATCGTGAATGGAGGGGTATCTAAATATCTGAATGTATCGATACCTATTGGTTTTGAAAGTAGCAAAATTGCCTTGCGCCATCTGTCATCAAGGTTTTGAAGTATCGTCAAGTATAAGTAGATATTAATTACTTAAATGTAGTACTCATTAATATAAGTAGTCAGATCTAAAGCTCTTGATCATTTTTGAAACAACTGTGTTTGGCTTTACTGGATTATATTTAAAAAAAACGTTTTACTAATCTCTAGAGAGGCCGAGACGAATATGAGGGCTCTGACAAAGTTTGTTAGAATTTTACAAGTGCTACAACGGTTACTGCTTGTGCCTAATGACGCACGAAATTTACCCCTCCCCCAATAAAACACGAACGACACGCGGGGCGAGTCAAAAGTGGCCGATTGACTGGTTGACGCTCAACGATATGGAAAATTAATTTTTCCACCGTTAGGCAAAAAAAACTAGTTGGAGCAAAGTTCGTTTTAGCTGCAGGATTCGGGGTGTGCGGGGTGGGAGAGTGTCTCAAAGGCAAATTTTGCACCCTCCCAGTTGGGCACGCTCGAATGGCGCTCGCACAATGTGATTTTGACGATTCTGGATCATGTTTTGTGCTGGAAAATAATTAATTTTGCGCGTACTTGGCGCAAGGCGTGGGTGATTTGTAAAATTCGCGCAATCAGCGAAAGTATTTGTTACTCTAAGCGATTACAATTCGACTTACAATGGCGTGTGCCCGCTCCATTGTCCTGGGACCTCATTAATTTTCATTACCGCTAATTGTATACGTACGGTAGCGGAGACAAAGAGCCTGAACGCTACGAGTGTATTCTTCAATTTCGTAGTCAAGCGATTCACGCGATTTGGCCTTGGCGCAAAGCCCTTTTCTCTGAGAAATTACCAAGTATTTGCCCAATATTCGATATAAACACATATAATAAAACCTTTAAGGTGAAGTAATAATAGAGGTGCTCAATATACTTATTATCCTGGTAGTTTCGGAGGGAAGTTACTGATTTCGGGTCGATAATAGTTATATACAGTCAATTTAATGTCGAAATTACCATATTAAATTTTGATAATCCAGGCGGTAATTTCAAGCAAAATTCTATCCGCATGCATCAAGGAAATTGCGCGTTAACCAGTAATATTTAATTTTAGTAGTTTTCGGTCTTATTGTCCTTACTCCTGTCGTTGGAGTGGCAAGGACCAGCGGGTAAACTTGAAATGTACGTGGATTACTAAGGACACATTTTCATTATAACGGATCACGTTTTACCTTTTCGGTGGTTGTGTTAAGACGAAGTAGGGGAGTAACACCTTGTACATGTTGCTTCGTTCGGCATACTGATTCGACATAAAAATCAATACCAGTGAAATTACCATGGTTTTCATGTACTATTTATAAACGTCAATTTGACAGATCACATAAATTTTCACTACGTGATAATTTTGATTAATATAATAATGTACACCTAACCTTTCATATATTATTCACATTTATTATATAGTTGGAGGAAACGTGCTAGATCAATCTAGGGAAATGTTGCATCAGGTGGAACGGTGTTCGTGATTACAGAGTTTAAAGTATTTCAATATTTAGGGAAGCCATTTAGGCCATTTAGGGAGGCTCCTTGCACAGGAATGACAGTGGGTTTAGATTGAGACCTATCAGCTCCTTCAGGATTCTCTTCTTTAGATCAAATACCTCAGATCTCCCCATATTCTTCTTTTTCATAGTAAATGATATTCTCCGACATAGAATATAGTTTTCCATTGACATCACGTACACTGGTTCAGGGTCTTTCAGTTGTCAGGCTACTGGTTCCCAGTATTTCCTTTTTAGAACTAGATTGGACATTTCCAAGTTTCCATATTGGATGACTGACTGCAAGGTCCCAGGTTCGATTCCCGGTGGATGTATAGCAAACATAATTCTTCTTCTAATCAATAGTTTTAGTCTCTAATATGACTAATTACATTGAAAATGAATTAAGTAGAGCTAACGATCTTAGCAGTCGATGCTCGGTAAATCAAACAATAACAAATTCCTAGTTCCCAATGGTAAAGTCTGAAAACAATGAAAAACAATACAACATACTGTCAATGTGAACAGTCATTTTATCACGAACGACTCTGGAGCTTCTGCTCGCCATAAAAAATGGATAGCCCCAAACAAGTCCATAAAGCCTCTTTACGGTTTTTCAAATTCTGTGCGGCCTTCCAGGAAAAGGCCGCGACTCTAGTAACAAGATTGAAAATCTTCAGATTCGCCAATGATTTGGAGAACTGGGAGCAATATTTTATCCTGCACGATTACGTCACGCGGAGCATTCTTGAAAAAATCCGTGAAATGAAGAGTCTCTCCGAGTTCCTTCTCGAAAGTTTCTACTCAGATGCTGACGAGTGGGCTATACCAATGGATGACTGAAGAACGGACATGTACTTGTATATTAATGTGGAGGGATTATTAATAATGAACTGATGGTTCAATTGTGATTCAATAAAACGAATACACACGGAATGCGAAAACAATGCTTAAGATGAGAATGAACCTATTTGGCTTGATGGTCGAGAAATGATTTGAGTGAATTTTTAATCGAGGCGCTAGTAATATTTTTTCCGGCCTCCATTTTGAGTGAAGGTTTAGTGGACGGAATAGTGTAGGCCTGTTTGGTATGCAGGTCCAGCGTTAATGCAAATAACTTCGCACGCGTCTACGCATAATGATACCATATTTGACCACGCCGGGTCCTAGGGTCGTCGGGAATCAATACGGGAATTAAATAACGCTCAATTAATAAACGGCGCTTGGAAGTGTGCATTACGCGACGGCATATTAATTGCGCTGAAATTGGAAACATTGTGCGTTTTCAGTTTGAGAAATTTGTGTAGAAAATGAAACTTTCATACAAGCTGATCCGGTTGGAGCCTGCGTGCTGTGGTCTAATTGGGAAACACTACATCCCGTCCGGGTTCGTATCCCGTAGGAAAATCAATCAATTTTACACTAAATAATGCACTACTTTCCTGTTCGTGGAACTTTGCAAAAGGCATTCTATACTGGTTCAATTTCGTAATCAGCCTAACTGATTGATTCCTGAACTGTTTTCATCAGTTTTTATGTTTAATTTTATTCTTGCCAACCATACTGCAATGGGATACGATTGCCCTTGACGTGTGCGCCCGGGAATGCCTACGGAGGTGTTTCTGTGGCGCCCGCATAGTCATTTGCTCGGATAGTCAGGCGATTAAAAGAACCTTGTAAATTGACCAAGACGATCTGGGAATGCCAGAACTGCTTGAGGCAGCTGACTAAGAATGACCCCGTTGCCCTCATGGGGTTCTTCGTGGGTTCATGTGGTCAATGACATGGCTGATAAACTAGCCAAGACACGGTTTCGAACCAAGTTCATTGGTCTAGACCCCTTTTGTGGACTCACCATTGACGGATGTAAGAAGGAGATCAATATATGGAAAAAGGTGATAAGAAAAAAATTGCTGATATCTGTTTGCGCAATAGACATGTCTACATGATTACAGTTTTGTAGTCTCTCATGATTTAGGAGAGCCATCTGAAGCTCCTTGATCATGAATGACAGTGGGTTTGTGGCGATGCCACACCAGTGGGGTGATTGTTGAACATGTAATGTCATGTGTAAAGTACTGCCAGCTCCCTCAGCTTACTTCACTTTAGATCACATGCGGGAGATCTCTGTATTTTATGAAAAAGTAGAGCTGTAGCAATTCTTCTATTGTGCAGGTGTATGTTGAGCCTGCCTTTTGAGGAAATTTCTTTAGATCAAATGCGTGAGATCTCTCCATTTCCTTATTTTTGTAGTAAGTGATATTCTCCATCCCGTCTAGAATATATTCCTAAGGAGATCACAAATACTGGTTCAGGGTCCTTGAGTTCCTTTATCAGTACACATTTTGCCAGGTTGTTAGGTTTCTGGTTCCCAGTATTTCCTATTTACAACTACTTTGATGAAACATCATTTCCTAGTTCGTCGAGCCAAGTGGGACAGCGGTATCTTCGATGACTGGGGGCTGCAAGGTCCCGGCTTCGATTCGCGGCGGATTTATAGCAAAATGGATTCTTCTTTTAATCCAAAGTATTAGTCTCTAATATGACCAGAACAGTAGTTGCTCGGAAAATCAAGCAATAACAATTTTATAGTTTCCAATGGCAAAATCAGGAAACAATGATGGACAAGACGATAAACTGTCAATGTGAACAATTATTGTATCACGAACGACTCGAGAGCTAGTGATCTCCACAAAAATGGACAGCTCCAATCAAGTTCATAAAGCCTCTTTAGAACTATACATAGGGAATGGAATTTGTTGATGATTGTGCAGAATGAGAGTGCATTGTTTTAACTTTGATGGCATGGGTTTGCAGGTTCTGTTGTTATTCCAGGGATAACAGGTTGTCATGAAACTTCCACAAAATGCGGGCCACTATTACTGTTGCAACATTTAAGTGGGCTTTATAATTCATACAGCTTCAACCGGAGTACGCTGAAGAAACTATGGCCCTTGTTCTATATGCGAATATTTGCGTTTGTAAATAACTAATGCGCGCATTGCGTCACAACGCCAACGGGTTGCGTGTAAACCCATGCTTGGTTCTCACTCAGTGTACCTTTTGATCTCGAAATTTTCAATCATATTTACCTACCTACCTTATCTCCGGCCTTTTATTCCAATCTAATTTATGCCAGGCGTTTTAAATGATGAAATTAATATAGTTGTGCGTTCGAAACG
Organism: Mimaenictus wilsoni; assembly: GCA_027575185.1. Lineage (NCBI taxonomy): Eukaryota > Metazoa > Arthropoda > Insecta > Coleoptera > Staphylinidae > Mimaenictus > Mimaenictus wilsoni. The sequence goes on from JAODAC010004900.1 coordinate 48,962, forward strand.
CTCCAGAATAGCCAGTTTATGCTTGTTGCCTTTCGTGGGAGCGTTTCCCGAACGGCATTTTATAAGATTTTTATTATATTTTCCCCAATTTCGGGCAGGTATGCGCGCCAAACGCGCTGCGCACTCGTGGGAATTCCAAAAATGAAATTCAACATTGATTTTCATACAATGTAACCTGCGAGTTCATGCGAAATTTATGTATATTTTGAATTTCGTTTCTAGAGTTTAAACAGCGCGTATTACGGCGACGGGTTGGAAAATGCGGGCGGGAAACCGGGTGCTGAGTTGCCGCAAAGAGGGAAATAAAAGTGAGGCGGTGTCGTCGACGTGGAAAAGCTCCCGTGACGCTTTAAAAACAGAGGAGTAGCTGTCGCACAAGACATTGTTGTCTTTTCCTCGCGTTTTGCTGTCGTATTTTTTTCATGTGGCGTGGGTAATTAAATGTTAGAAATTGACTTGCGCAACTATATGCTGATTAAGACGAAGGTCGTAAATGCCGCCGCCGAAATCTGCCAACCACTCCTGACGGCTTGTCTTGCGGGTTTAAGATAATTCTGTTAATTAAAAGCATCGAGGCAGCCCTCTTATCACAGACGCTACGTCGAGTTGCCATACAACAATGAGATGACATGAGTGATCTCACCAAAGAATATGGTTTGGGCTAGGCTAGATTAAGTTAAGTTAGGTTAGGTTAAAGTTTAGTGAAACGCATGCGTAAAGTTTCATTGTGGGATCAGCAACTTATAAGGGTACTGGCTTTGAGGATAAACCCAGCGAAACCATGGAATGAGGATGTGGAACGGTGATTCTACTTTAAATTTATTGACTCCAAATGATTTGAGAGATTGTCATCATAATTAACAATCACAGACGCCTAGGCCTGGGCACTATGGCTACGACAATGCTTACCCGCCATACTCTTCCCCTCCAGTGACAACGAAAGAAAATTATGAGGCGAAGAACGTTCCTTCATGTGTTTCAGTGGTAACACGCCGAAGATGGGATTTGTCTAATACGCTGCCAGGATGACTCAATGCCCAACTGATTAAGGGAGGTACAGCATCCGACCAAACAGCTTGGTGCACTTGAGTGCTATGAGTACACCTCCATGGTGCTCGTTGAAAATATCGATGATGCCATGATGGTACCAGCGGTGATTTCGGTTAAGGTCCCATTATCTGACGTTTACGTTGGAACATTTAGTGTTCACCATTGCTGGACCTATAGTTCTCTGGTTTCGACACCAATTTGTGGAGAGTTCATTTAACTCCAAATGTATAGACTTCAAATGACTTGAGAGCTTGACATCACAGTTAACAATCGCAGTCCTCCATAGCCAACCCAGGTAATCGTGTCACTATAGTTACGTCTGAACTAGAAAGGGAACTGGAGCTACTCCATCAGCTAGTAAAATATTCCTACATTGTAAGTGAATGAATCCGATTACATTGTTATGTAGAATAGATATTGCAGTAGCCCATTAAAAAGAGGAAATATAAACATGTTGTGATGTCGATGTCGTCTTCAAAGCGCTTTGAACGAGCGGCGCGCCTACGAGATGCAAAATTTCGCCGACACGCAGCCGATTGAAGTTTCCCGGCGAAAAACAACACGACGGCGGCAGCGGTGATGGCGGTGGTGGCGGTGAGAGGTAATACAATCTGTGAGCTACCGCGCCCGACCTCACCGACTAATTGATGCACGAGGCCGCCGTGCGCGGCACTGAGGAGGGAAGCATCCTGTTTTGCTACGGCTAGTTGGCGGCTGGTTGTACAGTGGTGGCGGGCGGCGGCGTTTGGCGAGTCGCCAACGCCAACGTGGCACTCGGCTTCGCGCGCACCGCTGCCGGCATGCATTCGCAATAATTTCGACTATTTGATGCTTGCGAAGCCAACCGGATATCCCAGCATCGAGGTCGTTAAAAAATGTGCAGAGAGAATGCTTTCCACGGTGGTATTTTCGGTGTTCACGGGCCACACAGAATATAGCAAACACAATACAGAAAAATGGTAATCAACCATATTGGAAATTCTATACCTTACTGTAAATGCTCGCGTTCTCGGATTGCGGTGTGGAAAATTGGGTTTTAGATGGGGGCAAATTGAATTTTCTCCGTTTATGTTTCAGGGGAATAAAAGTTAAGAGGCAATAAGCTAAACTCAGATTTTTAAATTTTGTGAAATTATGAAATTTTACAAATGGCGACAATTTAAGGAAAATATATTGGTATAATCGATAAATTCCTATTTTCATGGTTCTTTTTGATCAAGCATCATAGAACAGGGCACATTAACTTTTATATGTATGGATAAGTATCGATGTGGAAAATAGATATCAAAGTATCGCATGAAAGTGTCTGTAGCGTCGATACCCAACGATATGATTGATACGTAAAGTACATATAATTATCGAACGGAAGTATTGATACATTTTTGACATTTATAAGTTGAACATCGCGGATGCATCGTACCTAATTGCACGGTGATACTCTTCTTATCACTCACAATCAGTCTCCGTTCGATTGTCCATCAGATTCTCCTATGACAGCCAAGGGCCTTCCCGGTAGGTGGCGCTTCATCGAATGTCTGGATCGTCACATGTAAGCGCATGTGTATAGCACGTGCCGTTAAGATATCGGTCTTTCACCGAATTTTCTGGATACACTTCATATCCTGAATGCACAGAGGAGAAATATTATAATGCCGTTCGTATAAAAAACAACAAAGAAAACCAGACAAACCCGGGAAGCATCACATTGGATTAGAACTAGTGAAACTACTTGCCAATTCTACAATATGATTGATTTATCAACATATAAAAATGATTCTTTTCACTAGGATTTCATAGCTAGTATATTCGCTATGATGGATTGTTATTCGCCTCGTTATACTTCTTATATCAATCATTGTATCATTTATGTCGTAAGATGTACCAGCGTTGCTGTAATCAGGAAGAACAAACGTGAGGGATGAGCAGCGAAAGCGAGCATCGTCTGAAGCAAATTCGGAATTGCTTTATTTCTTCTCAATCAAATACGTTTCACAATGAGGCATTGCATATGCAAAGCTTTGACATGAAAGCTGCTAACGAAGGCGGCGGCCACCGCCGCCGGTGTCGAAACGCATCAAATCGAAAGTCGAAGAAAATGTTTTGCATTTCGACGCCGCCGCTGATGCTCTCAGGAGCTTGGAGCACACACGCTTCGACGATTTATGTACCGCCACGTATATTACATCAATTCCACGCGAAATTATTGTTTATGGAATCATGCACTACACTCCACACTCTAAATGAATGTAAATAAAAAACGGGCATAAAAATAGATGAAACGTAAATACCGGGAGTGTGCAGTCAATACGGTGTTGAAAAAAGGACTTTGAGTAAATATAAACAATCGATTCGTGTTTGATATATCCGATTCACTTGTGGTGTTTTTGAATTTAGCGCTACATCAATATAACGTGGCAACACTGCGCGGCGCTGTTGCATGCAACACGGTTGGTACGGTTAGTATGAGGGGCACCTCCAAGTGGAGGAAAATATACGCGCCAAATGCAAGCAGTTGAACCTATTTCATTGTTCCACCGCTGAAATAATATTAACCGTCTGTGTTCGGCTCGATGGGAACATCTTCCTACATACCCTTCTAAATACTGTTCCGGTGTAGCATAATGTTGAATAGTTAGAAGCAGATTACGTGAAGGCAGCGAAACGTTGGTGGTTGGGGGCGACAGTACCATGGGGGCTATGTGCGTGAACGGGAGCGTGTCCGGTGTTTGCAAGACGGATGCGCCGTCTTGATGTGCGAGGATTACCAGTGGGGGACGGTGTGGCGGCACGGAAATTCTCACTAATTGCCACGCTAATCCGCCACCACCGCTACCACCGGATTTGTTTGATATACACGCTCCACGTCCGACGCACACGCTGGATGTGTGCGGTCTGGCGTGCTTCTTAGAGGCAAGTTATTGTCAAATCAACAATCTCCATGCCATGCCGGCATTCGAACGGATTACACTACCGCCTCCAACGCCTCCGGTGTCGGTCGTTTCCATTAGATAGATTAGTTTTATTAGTTTAATTACGATTAGAGTTGTCTGCGACTCGTAGGCAATTTCCAAATGGCGCTACAGTTTAATTTAATAAGCCGTACGCATCGATTTTGTTCTTGTTTTTGGCTAGCCTCGCACATAAAGCAGGTAACAAAATAATGTCCCTTAAAGGTTCTGCTTTAAACCCTAAATTAATTAGTTTTATAACTGCTCCTGTTATTTAAAATTCACCTAAGAGGATAACAAACTGATGAGTACTCACCACAGACAAGGCAGAATCACAGGTCCCCGTGATTGTAGTGTTGCTCCCACCATGGATTTACAGTTTCTGAAGACATGGCAGAACATGAAATTGGAAAATATTGCTAGATCGGAACTCCACCGAAAGTTAGAGAGGTATGCTTATCTCCACAAACACACGAAGAGCCTGAAGAAGCTATGTCTGGCATTTGCAAAAAGGTTTCCCTCAGGAAGTTTCATGAGATTTGAAATTACCTGTTATTAGAAGTTTGATTGAATAGGGTTGATTTATAACAGGTGTGTTGGGGAAGGTCTATAAGAATGGAGTGGGTAGGATTGTGTGATAGCGTATACAATTGATTTCTGATGAGTTGCTCCCATGAAAGGCTGTGTTGATAGAATCGATTTGCAATATTTTAAAAAGTATATATATTTTAAAGATATGTATATGGTGCAAATCCACATCCACAATGAATTTAGAAAATGAGTCGAAGTCTGAAAACGTTCATTTGCTAGAAGTGCCCTCACGATTAAACATATTTGAGATGCATTATGACAAAAGGTTGCGGTCCTTGAGGAAATTACAGGACCTGAAATTGGAATATATTACTACATCGGACCAGCATCGAATAATAAAGAAGTATGCTTATCTCCACAAACACATGATGAGTCTGGAGAAGGTGTATGGCATTCGGAAAGAGTTTTCCTCTACTGATATTTGTACTTTTCTGATTGTAGAAATTTGATGGAATAGGGCTGATTTGTAATAGGAGTGTCAGGGAGGTCTATTATAGTGGAGTGTTAGGAATACTGTGATAGTGGATAGAATTGATTTGAGATGAGTTGTTCCCATGAACGTCTGAGGGGATAGAATCGCTTTGGAATATCTTTAATGTTAATTATTACAGTGTCTAAACAGACATTACAGTGTCTGTATGTAGTGGAGGTATGTATTTACTTGTTATTCCTTTTCGTAAATCCACCTTGAATTGAGAAACTGAAGAGGTTTATTTGGTGGAGGTGACCTCAAGACTAAACATACAAGAGGTAGAACATGTAAAAAGTTTGTGATATATTAAAATAAAGTGACCTGTCTGTTCTAGGACAAATTTATATAGTTAAACAAACTTGTCGTATCAGTGTGTCCACATTTAATTAATCAACCACTAATTGTAAGAACAATGTTTAATGCGCATTCGAGGTTTACGACAAGCGAACTAAAACAACCATTTGTCCGTTTTACGTGCAACTCAGAGGCAATCCGAATACAGTTGTTATCATAGACATTTCAGTAACAGCTTCATTAAGTCAGCAAACTTCGCTGGAAACTTGGCGCGACGTCTTCGTGCAAAATTTGATTCGCCTTGTTTGTCCGTTTGGCTGGCGCGACTAATACGAAGAAAGTTAGACGTGGCTCGAGGGTGGTGGTGGTGCACATTGCTAATGACTCCCAGTCCGTTCGTGCGGTGATCACGTGATAATCGAGTGTCGGTGCCGGAGGCGGCGAGCATCTCTCATGTGTTTGTTTACCCCGTGCTGTGGCTGACGGTCGGGTGCCGCGGGGTGGCACAGGGGAACGCGTTGCCGCCATAGAGACGCGGCAGGCGGCAAATGAACTTCAGTCTATCTGGTGAGCTTTCAGCTCTCATGTATTTTGCGCCTTTCAGGCGCCCTCACACGGCGAAGTGGACTTTCCAAGGACACATACGATATCCTTGTAGGGTAGAAATGCATGAGCAGTGCCCGCATTAGCTGAATTTCCAGCACGTTTAATTACGTCTTCCTGGTAATGCATTGGATTTTATTGCGTCCGTTTTATCGCTTCTTCGCGACTCGTAAAATCGCGCGAATCACATTTTAATTTGTTTTGTCGCCGTCTGTTTTGCAGTGCTGAATATCAAGCGCATGGCCGTAAAATGGAAATTCATACTGGCGTGCATTAGCGTGTAGATTTGAAGGGATTTTATTTGTTTACGATTTCAACGAGACAATTAGTCATTTGCATAACGAGTCGGCGTCGCGCCAGTCCATTACATGTGCATCTTTGCGAAATAATCAAATGCCCGTCGGATAATGGATGTTGGCATAGTCATGCCTAACATTAATGTCAATGGTCAACGGACGGTGCGCATCACAAACTGTTGAATGTGTTGATTCGCATCTGTGATCAGTGGTTAAATCGCTTGAAATTGCAATGAGCCTCTCACAGCCTGTTACCAAACCCATTCGTCTGGTTTCCAACATATCCTTAGCAACAATGGCATTATGCAGAAGAATAGGGAATTTATGTGGAAAGTTTCCCTGTGTCTAAAAACATATTTGAAGCGTACTAAAAACGCCTAATTTGGAACAAAACGGGTCTAGACGGAATGTTTTATATCTGAAACGGTTAGCCTGTTCTTGTTGGCGCTCCGTGGTCGCGTCACCGCATCGCCGCCAACGTGGAGGTTCAACAAGTGTTGACGTTCCACATTCGCATGCACAACCACCGCACGACCACAGCCGCTGCCGGCAATGCTGAAGAGGCAATGCACGCACCCCTGTCAGCCGACAGCAGCACGTAGATAATATGTGTGCGTTGATCCTGTTGATGGTGTGAGGGTGGTATTATCTCCAACCCCCCAATGGTGCCTGAAACACGGCGATGATTGCGTACGGGTGCTGTTATCACATGTCCATTGTCTTCCGTTCGCGTGCACGCCAGGGCGACAGCATGATAATTGAAAAAGTTTTAGGGTATAACAGGCGATGACAGGTGGGGAGGCGCGTTGACGCGCATAAGAAGCACCGACGACGCATGACGATGATGAAGGTGTTGCATGATTTCGCTTGGGCTCGAGCGGGACAAAAACGTATTTTGCGCTATTCACGCCCGGGATGCCTCCATTCGACCCTCTAAACACGTTTCAATGGGACGGTAATTTATGGCTCGGTGAACATTTGCGAAACAAGTTTCTGCCAAGCGGACATTTTTATCGCGCCCGTTTTAATTTAAGCAGAGTGTACGCTACTGCGTCGGCGCAGTTGTGCTTGACGAATGCACTGCCTTTGCCTGCGTTTGTTGGCTTACAGCTTATAGGCTGCTGGCGCAGCAGTTCCGTGTAGTTGAGCTTTGAGTTTCGGGAGGCTTTCGCAGGCTCCCGGATGCCTGCGGTTGGCAGGACGCAAGCCAGAAATGAAATATTTAACACGTTTTCGCTGAAACTCCACACCGCAGATGGGAGGGTGGCGTGCGCGAGCGCCTTTAGACACTAGGTTGCGGTGCGTTTATATATATGTACATACGGATGTGAATATGTACCGCACACTCTCGTCTTCTTCAGACCGGTTGTAGTTGGTTTTTCTCATACACGTTTTTTGTGCACTCCTGAACTGACTTGTTGGATGCTTACCGGGGTTGGCACCGGCTACCATCGAGCACCTGGCAAGTTGTTAAAACACGCTGAATGTGTATGAAAGCTGGGGATACAAACGTGTGCAAATGTAATATGTAAGCCGTGCCGGTAGCCTACATCTTGCGTTTTAGTTTCAACGGCGCGCGATAGACGTACACTCGGGAAATGGGAAAATTCAGAAATGTATGAGTTTCGATGGGACTGTTGAGGTCACATATACTGGGTGTTTCCTAACCAGAATACCTTGAGACTATATTCAGTCTGAGGTCAATAAAAATCAAAACCAAAAGCTTAATTACAATCTTCTATATGTGTTCATGCCACCATGAGTAATTTAGAATTATTATCCTGTCTTACACCTTGCATCTTTGAAATATTTAGCATAAAGCTCCCGTAAACTTTGGTGCAAATAGTTGTTTCTCAGAGCGATGTTTTTTTCAACAACCAACCAGCATCTATTGAGGGAGAGAAGGCGAGGATTTCAAATTTGGATGTGCATATGTTTGGGCCATGGTAAAAGTTACGCAGGAAAAAAAGTTGCAAAACATTTGCATTGCAAATCACTTTATTGCCCCCGCTTTTCTCCTGCAATTTTATTTGCCTCGCAATCCAAGCATATTTTCATTGAATTCCGAATAAAATCGATAGTGTTATCAAGCGGAATACAGATTTTATTGCTTTATATTCCTGGAGATGCACAACCCACGCGAATAAAGGCGCTGCAAACCTGCCATAGATGCAAAACAAAAAATGGCATTCCCAAGATGTCGGATTTGATTTTCTGCCCATGGGCGTAGAACACACACGCGGAGTAAATTGCGATTTTCCATTCGGTCCGGCGCGCAAAGTAGAAAGTTGCGCCGGACAGCGGCGGGTCCATCTTGTTAGGTGCGATTTCAATTGAGGGCCAAACTTCAAAACCTTTCGCTTCGCATCGGCCGGCATTAGCGTTATACCTTCGCGCGGATCCCAGTCCCTTGCGGAGGGTGGTGGTACCAAAGGCAGTCAGGAACGCATGTGTCTGCTCCTGTGTCCACTGAGGGTGCGAATGTACATGCCGGCAGGACGCTCTGTAGCCATCGAGGCGTAACACATTTAATGAATTTCGGAACTCGCGGCGTCCGGCGCGGCGCTTTCATACACGACGCAACTTTTACCACCGTCTGCCGCCCCGCAACCATCCCCCGAAAATGGGCAAGTGTTTTCAGCGCTTTCAGCGATATTATCGAGCGACGGGGCCCGCCACCTTTGACGGTCGCTTCCTGTCGACTTCCGGACGGTGGAATACTTTTACGGGCAACGCAACAAGTTACCTTGATCGGGCGACGCATCTTCGCCTCGTTTATACAAACTTTTCCGGATCATTGCGCGCACAAACGTAGAAAGGCAATGTAGGTCATTCGCAATAAACAGCTTGAATTCCATTGATGCATGATGTAGAGCTAAACAGGCACGCTGCCCCACCCGGCCGGTTTTTTTCTCCTCGAAGCAAATAGAAAACAACCGACCGGAAAATTTGCACAAAAAATACGAAGCATTTTTTTGCGTAGTCTACAAAAGTTTTGGCATTGATTCGGCATGTTATTACTCAGGACTCACATGCCTGAGTGTTTACTGCATACGGGAATGAACAGTGGAAACACGTCTGACGAAATGGGTCAAGAGAAGGCACTTTGAAGAAAATACTCCTTTAAGACCTCGTTGAACCATTTACGCGTTCAAAAATGTCTGACTTTCAGATTTTGATTACCCCACATTTCGGATGCTTCAGAAACGTATACCAATGAACCAGTTGTACACCGGTTTATGCATCTGTCTGCCACGAATGGCAAATATAACGCAATAAGCAGCGCTTCGACTATGCCAAGATCCGACGAACAAAACAACCGACAACCGTGCGGCAGGATTTATTGCTGCCGGCTTATGGTCCTTCATTTGTTTCACCAGCGCCGCTGCACAACTAATAAAAAGCAAAATGAATAAGAAATGATGATAACAGTGATAAATTGTGTTTTTTCGAGGTAAGGCATTGTAAGTCGATACAATGTAGCTAACACGATGATGAAATCTTGTACAAATTCTGAATGGCGAGGTTGTCAAAAAATGAAGTCGACGCTTTCAATTTGAATAGATAATTATAACGATAAGTCGACGACAAAAACGCCGTCCTTACGACTGGCAAACAGACGTGATGAATGGAGTAAATATGGATTCGCAGGTTTGACAAAGACTGGCGCGGAAAAGTTGGAAGGTGCGAATTGGGTAAAGTTGAAAAAGAGGAGATAACGTGAACCAGCAGCTTACGAAAGTCGTGCGAATGTTGGAGGGAGTAAAAACCAGAGATGGGGAGACATAGTGATAAAATCACTAAAAACTCAGCATCGCGCTGTTACATTTTGGCATTTTCAATTTATTAACGGGGGATGTATTAATAAAAATCACAACTGATATTTCGATTTATTCAGAGGTTTCTAGAGTTCGTTTTAATATCTCTCGTCCTGTCCCTCTAAAGCCTGGAATCCATTTGTAGACACACTTTAGGGATCTCTCTGGTGTCTGCTGTGTTACTAGTCTTTGGGATGTCCTCTGATCAATGAAGTGTCTTTAAAATTCTCAGCAAAATAAATCCTGAAGAATATATTTTTCAGACAGGTTTAGGAGAATGAAAACTATGATATATTTCTTATCACTAAAGCATGACAGGGAAATCTTCACCTTTTATAGTTTTCAGTAACCTGCCAAAATTTAGTCTGATGGAGAAACCTTGCGAAAATGTTTCGGAAGAATACAGATTTATTCTGGGCAAAACGTAGGCAAACACTTACATAGAGAATGCTGAAATGGAAATCCTATAATGCGCACAGACTTCCACAGGGAAATACCCCTGAATACAAAATCTTTCATGTGGGAATTCCCTGATCTGCTGATCACATGACGAAACGTGCTGAAATGTCATGAATGGATATCCTTTCTGGTGAGTAGTCCAATCTGATAACCTTCAAACCTTGGTATAATCGACAATACATTCAGAAACATGAGTTATGGTGGTAGTTGGAGGTGATGCAAAAACAGTGGCGCAGTATTGATAAGCAAAAATATGGGCCTGCTTGTTTCCCGCGCAAAAATTACGGCCGCGACCACTGATTGCAAATACGATGTGCGCACTTCCAAATTGCTAACGCGCTCGTAAAATCGACGTGCGCGCATGTACTTGACTGGCATATAAAATCCCGTGCACTTTCGCGCAGTAGCAGATGTCCTTTATTTATGTATGCCGCTTCAGACATCAGACGTGCATTGGTAGGGAAATATGTGACGAGCGCGCGTTTTTCTTTGCAAACGTCTTTGTTTGCCCTGTCGCAAATTGACGTGGATTGTAATGCACGTGCGGACTCGTAAAATGAGACACACCGACGCGTGCGAACTCTGTGGTGCTGTGGATGCGGAATATTCGGACGGTGGAGCGCGACGCGCATTGAAGCAAAGCAGCCGCGTCGTAAAATTGAGTAATAAACACAAAAATAGCTTCAAATATTGATTCTTAGCGTTATCGTTAATGCGTTAATGCCGAACGTGGGGCACTGTTGTTTGACGTTCATGTTCGTCCGTGGAAGACATTCTCGCTCTTCTCGCGCTTATTTACGGCTGAATATTGCAGATAAAAGGAGCATTTATAGATTCACAATAACAATGTGTATTGCTGATGTATCTTACTGGTGTGTTGTTAGTGCTGTACTAATCCGCTCGTATTTTACAGATGTCTTCACTGGGTCAGGTTTTTGGGGTCAGTGAAAGACAGGCAACATTCAGTTGGATACATTTTACAGGATTGGTAGAAAATTTATTTTGAGGGCGTAACCTCATTTACCTAATCTAAAAATTTATTTCCTGATCTAAAATTCACAAGGACAGTTTTTGAGTCGGTTTTGAGTCATGCTTAATTTTGATTGGAAATGAAATACTAAACTGTTTTTGCAAAGTCTATCAATTTGCTTGAATACGACGGCAAGAAATTTCAAGAAAATCGTAAAATTGCACGTTTCTAAATAGGTATAAATTTAAAAATAACTTTTCGTCTTAAAAATCGATGAAAATATGTAAGCATATACATTTTTAAATAACAATTCACGCCGTATTCCAGAGGATTTAATAATCTATAAAATAAGCCATCATTCAATCAAATCGGTTCAGTAGAATATTTAGAATCGTGTACGCAAAATCGAAAAACGATGTTGTTAAAACGCGTTGGGCAAACATAATAATACTATATATTCTTAAGTCCGTTTTATAAACTACAACTTCGTAAATACTTCTGCTATCGAGTTGAAATTTTGAGAGTATATTCTAGAATACTTTAGCTAATGATTAAGACTATTTTGTATTATTCATTTCGATATGAAAGTGATAAGATGTTGAAAAATTTGTGAAATGAGCAGATATGTCAATTTCACATATTGAGCCGCTTACAATTAGTTGCGTACTCTCTAGCGTCCTTAATTTTATTTAGAAAAGAAATACTAAACTGTTTTTGGAAAGAGTAGAAAATTTGCCCGGATATGACGTCGAGAAATTTAAAAAAAATCTTAAAATTGCGTGTTTCTAAATAGTTGTAAATTTAAAGTTCACTTTTCAAACAAAAAATCGATAAGAATATATGAGTATATACATTTTCAAATAAAAATTCACGTCATATTCTAGAGAATTTAATAGTATATACAATAAGACATCATTTAGGGAAATCGGTTCAGTAGAATATGCTGAATTATGTACGCAAATCGAAAAACGATTTTGTGGAAACAAACGCGTTGGGTAAACATCGAGTTGAAATTTTGAGGGAATATTCTATAATACTTTTGCTAATGATTAAGACATTGAAAAAATGTAAAATGAGCAGACATGTCAATTTCGATTAATAACGATCCTCAACAATTTATGATAAATATTAAATGTCATTTTTCTTGTTCATTGTCACAAGGATGCTCCCGACAGACAGGAATTTCGTAAATACCTGTTTTCATAGAAAAGCCTCAATGGAATGAAATGATTGATAAAACAACATCGAGCAACAGAAGCGCAATGAAATGGATTGTGATTGATTGACAATATAATCAAAGTGTTTGGGGGTGGATCGAAACGGCAATGCGGCCTGGCTGGCGGCATAGTATACGATGGTGTCGGCGGCATTTGGCAGCATCACGCCACCGCCTCAGCGCCGCCACCACCATATGCGATTGGAAAGGTTGCGGCGTGGCCGCGACCTACCGACATGACGGCGGCGTTCGAATCCGATTAGGGTAAACGAATCATTGGCTTCATTAAATATTAAAAAAACCCAGGTAAGCTGGCGGGCGATTAGGTTTTTACTCATTGCGTGCGCCGGCGTGCGCCCTCGAACGTCTTCCCCATCAGGGTTATTCAAATTAAAATCTAAATAATTCAGAGATGGCGTCGGCTGTGATCCGATTACGCCTTGCGCCAGAAGGTGTGGGGGTAAATCTAATTGATTTCTGCGATTTTATGAAATTTTCCTTTTTTTTTTTCGTTTGCTGTGTTTGATATCCTTGAACTCTATCTACGTATGTGAATAATAGCTGTCAATACTTTTATATTTAGTAAATTGACATGAATATATTTTAATATTTTAAAATATAATAAATTATAATAATTTCTTGCAATAAAATTTGCCCCGCAATGCCCAAAATGCACAAAATGCCATTTTATGTGCAAATAACTTTAATTGATTTTCTGAAATTTAAGAAAATGATAATTTAAAATTTTTGTTCAACTCCGTTGTGATTCGCTGGCTCCCTACGCATTTACGGCTGTTGTGATGATTATTTACGTTTTGTTGTGCGAGCGGATTTGCAAAGTTGGCGCGCTGCTAAACAAACAGCGGCGGCAACTTTTGCCATGCCATGCTCGACGCGCAACATGTTTTTCACAATAGTGCGGCGCCGCGTCGGTCGAGTGGAAAGTTCGAAGAGCATTAGAAAGTTGCTGGTGGCGGCAATGAGAGGCGAGCTGCCGCAATCGCTCCGTTGAATCGGCCGGCAGGCAGGCATTGCGTCTGGGAGGTGGCCGCACCGCGACTTCGCGAGTACGCGTACCGGTTTAATTTTGTATACTTTCTTGTCCATGCACATGTATGCTTAATATAGGGCACGGCGCAGGTAAATGATCAATAAAGTTACCCCTCCGTGGCGGCGGTGGCGAGCGGAGTGGGAGGCTGGAAGCGTGTGTGTACGTGACACGAGTGTGTGTGGGTGAGTGCGCGTGTGCATCCGCCGCCGCTGTGCCACCGCCGCTTGTCGACGACGACGACCTGCCGAACTCACGGCACGCTGTTGCTACTAACCAACTGAAAGCAGCCTACTTTCGCTGTTAGCATACATCACTACCGCCGCCACCGCCACCGTCAGTAGCTCATAGCGGTACTCGATTTTCGAAATCATACTGATTTGAGGTAATTTCTGTACAACATTGCCTTTTTAATGAATGATCCAATTTGATCCAATCTAACCTCAGCTTTATCTAACCTAACTTAATCTAATCCAACCTAACCCAACGTAACCCAAAGTCACCAAACGTAGCTCTACCTAACCAACTAACCCAACTTAACCCACCCTACTCCAACCTAACCCAACCTAATCCATCCTAAGTCAACCAAAGCTAACCCAACCTAACCTAATCCAACCTAATCCATCCTAACTAAACCTAACTCAATCAAACCTAACCCAACCTAACCAAAACTAATCTAATCTAACCTAGCTCAATCCAATTTAACACAACCTAAACTAATCTAATCCAGCCTAACCCGACATAACCCAACCTAACCCAACCCAACGTAACCCAACCTAACCCAACCTAACCCAACCTAACCCAACCTAACCCAACCTAACCCAACCTAACCCAACCTAACCCAACCTAATCCAACCTAACCCAACCTAATCCAACCTAAACCAATCTAATCCAATCTAAGCTAATTTAACAAACCTAACTCAACCTAATTTAACCTACCACAACCTAACCCAACATAATCCAAATTAACATGGTTCTGAAAAAAGTGCCTGTGCAAAGTTAACAAGTGGTCAGTCTACGGTTCCGGGAGTACCGCCAGATAAATTAATTTTATTTCGTTTGCATATTTTACACAAAAATTCCTCGTGCATTCCACGAATCTTCGGGCAGTCACTTTATTACTCGGATTCTGTGGTAGCAACGGTGACTTCATCATGCGATTCACGTGCGCACGTGTTGAATTTGCGCGCGCGACACATTACAACATTCCGAGTGAAAAGAGCGATAATGAAAATTATCTACAATGACAACCCTTGGGGGAATTTGCGCATGTTGTAGATGGTTATACAAACCATGAATATGAACTATCCACGAATATGAGTTTATGAATTGCGACAATTGCACGTAAAAATGTCATATTTTTCTTTTTTTGTTCTCTGTAATGCATTTATTTTAATAGTAAATAGTCAGTAATAGTAAATAAATTACTGTCTGACTATCCAAGCATCCGATCGTACATTTGAAATTAGCAATTATTAATTCAATAGAGAATTAAATATTTCTGCTCACATTGATGCTTGAATATTGCGGTATGTTGAGCCCCATTAATATTGTCAAGGAAAAAAACATGGCATGAGCTAAATGGATTGTCCCGCCGAATCGGATTTATCCCTCGCCAAACTGATGGTGGTCATTCGAGCGTGGAGTGCTTTTTCCATACCCCTGGTTTGATTTCCGAAATATACCGGAACCGAAACTGGTACTTGTTACCATATCTTTTTTTGGAATAAATTGCTTTTGCCACCACACATATTTCTGAATTCGCACTCAACCTGAGAGAACATATACAAAAATCAATCATATCAACCACCAGCAAATCAAAATTTATCAAAATATAAGTATATCTTCCTTAGAAATTCGTCATCTCTGCCATAATTATCTACCATCATCATTTACCATCAAATGGAAAAAGAAATATGGTTTCCCATAGAAAATATTTAGGTCACCCAGCAAACAGATAAGAAGTTGTTCCGGGTGCAACATTTATGTTAGGCTCGCTTATGATTTAATATAAACTAGGTGACAATGTAGTTGCGAAAGTTATGCGATTGTTCATAACGCACACTCAATTATCTCCACGCGGCGGGGCAAACTTTTCGATTTTAACTTTTAACTGCTGCTCCCACTCGCATTTGAAATTCAACCTGACAAAACCCAGCCGCCGCCTGAACACTCTCCCCGCAGGTCGGACAACTTCTACCTGTCTTCGAAGTGCGTCACGGCCGGCGATATCGCGCGCCAAGGCACAAATAATGCGCACATTACATTGTTATGAAAGACTGAAGCACCTTGGGCGTCGGAGCGGCGGCTACAATGCGCGTTTAGCCGACTCCCTTCCAACACCGCCGCCTTTCAGCATCGCGGGAATTTAATAAAGTCGGAAAAGATTCTCCCCTGTTGAGCATCGGTGGCTCTCGTTGGCGCACTGGCGCAGGGAATGTAAATACGCGCATAAATTTGCCGAATGTCTGTTCGACTCATTTTTTGTGTGCCCCACGACGGCGGCGGCGGTCGGCGGTTGGCGGCGTTTTAACTCTTTGCCGCCCGCGTTTGCATATTGCATGTGGAAACAAACACGCGCATAATCCACGCGCAGGGAAACTTGCTACAACTTTTAAAAGGTTTCGCTTATTTTTTCGCACCATCCTCCGGCAGGATTTCTCTGATATATATTAAATCCATGTTTTAACTGAATACATGAATATGAAATCGTTTTTGCATCCTAAAACTTTGGCAAATACGTGAGGGTACATTTTTTGGAACATTTTTATGGATATTTATTGTTTTCCTCTTTATACAGCATTGCATTCATTTGTACAACCTGGCAAATACAATTGCGAATTTTGTGATTTCCTTCTTTCCTTCTTGATATCACCAATAAGTCGGTCATTGTTATCAATCTGCGTTTGATATCAAATTCTATGAATAGTTTATGTCCTTGTAAAAGCGCATGCCGTCGAGTAGCTTCATTCTTTACGACTTTACCGATTTGTACAGATGACTTCACAGTATTCAAATATGATGCATGTGCCCGACGGCAGTGGAAATGCGCTTGTTTGTGCAGATATCACAAGATCGTTGATGTTCTCGGGGAATTTCCTAGTAAAAAGTTTCCGTCCACGTTGTGCATATTTCCCAACCCACATTTGCCCTGGCATGGATTCGGAAAATTTGACTTTAGACCACCGTCATTTGTGCGATTCGGAATCGATGGAGCGTAGCAGCCGCATAAACCAAACAATATATCGCCTACAAATTTATATTCAATGTCAATGCAGGAGGGAGCACGAACGATGTGCACAGTGGTTTGCTGCCCGAATAAACGTGCGGTCGCACGCGATCTATCAATATCTATCTCGCAGACGCGAATGCGTCTCGCCGCAAACCCCCACCTCCCCACAGGGAGACGTTCGGACGCTCGCTGTGCTGCATTCGTTCTTTGTGTATCCCATGGCCTTTTGATGCTGATAAGGGGGCCAGACAAATCTAGGTCAGCGATGAAAGGCTTAGATTAATCAGTCGCTCCTACCCAACAAGAGCACGTGCTAGCCAGATCTGATCAAATTAAAAACTGATGAGTGCTGCAGACTTTGCAACTTCACCTGGATTAATTGAACTTTGATAGGACTTTTGTAAGAGGTTTATTTTTGCCATCAATTTTGAATCTGTCTTGGAGACCTCTTTTTGGTCCCTTGATTCGGAATATAAATGGGTTCGCACGTTCACAATAATGACATGCCTTAAGTACGGCATAAATCCACGTTTTGCATGGCAGTAACCCTTAACATTGACCTCATTTATTTCGATCTAGTCGTCGATGGGGGCAGACAAAGACATCTACAAATACAGCTTCATCAAATAACAGCGTTTTCATTGAGAAATGAAATAAAGAATGTACCCATGAAGATATGCCTAGGGTCGTCGGAAAATGACGAAAATAAATGACTACAATCCGAACATGCTTTTAACTCGACTGGGCAGAGGCGTAATAATAAGAATATGGTTCTTACTTTAGCGTTTGCAATTTTAGGTTCGTACATTTTTCATGGGGTGCAAGAAATGCTTCTCTTCGCGTTACGCGTACAGGTATATAACAACAGAATTTTGACGACGACATTCAACAAACGAGCTTATTGAAAATGAAATTTCATTTTCGTCGACATGGCGTATTATTTTTCGATGGTAGATGGCAAAAATACATGGAGGGTGAGAGTGCACTTAAGAAAAAAATTCATTCCGAATAACAATCGAGGTTGGCGCGAAGTGATGAAAGAATGCGCAAAAATAAAGAAAGTCCCGAAAAGGTGGTAAAATGAAAAGAGCCGACGCGATGGTGGTAGAAAGGAAAGTGATTTCCATTTTAGCGACGGTCGCATTCGGCGCGTGGCAAATACCAATCCGTCCTGACGATAGATGAGGAAGCACCTTCTGGCGTGCACGCCTCTGACGCTTTTCGCAATAATTGATTGCTGACTGAAATTATAGAAAGCAGGCCGCCGTGGTTCACACAAACAGATGCACACGCTGCCACCTAACGGCTGCTTTGAAGTTGCCACGGAAACAGTTCAGTAAAGTTTCTCAGGCACAGCTTCGGCAAGTTATTTCAAGCATATTTTTGTTCGTATATAAATAACGAGCTGATCACACGAACAAGTAGAAAAGATAAACTTTTTAATAAGATTACCGGAACGGTTCGGACAGGTACCTGTTGACCTGTTGAACGCCGAGGGCGGGTGTTTCGGGGACCGCTTTCTGCATCGCGTGTTGCTTAATTACAGTGTTCGAGGATGCCAAAACTCGACGAAGAGCTACAACGACTTGGAGAGGATTAAGAGCGCCCTTCGTTGGTATTGCGCTAATAAGAGTGCAGCGCACTTAAACCGGGTTTAACAATCATTCAACCCGCAACACTCACAGCGTTCCTAACGTTCCTAGTGTATGTATCAACATGTAGAATATTACGCGAGAATGCTCTTCACCACTTTGGGGAGAATTTGAATATTCTGACGTATGCAAATGAAATTGTTGTGATGTTTACACATTTCGGACTGTTACCTTTCTTTGGACACGTATGTTCAGATTTTTCTACGTCTCTATTCTATGATGACCACTCTGTGATTTTTCACAGTCGCAGTTTGGCTTTGGCATTTTGTATTTGTCTCTTGCACTTGTCTCTTATTAAACGCCGTGTCGTCACAAATTGATCTGATTTCTGAGTATAGTTTTCGGTATTTTTCCTTACACGTTTATATTTAGTTTTACCCAGAACTGGTGAAGGACACTTACAAGAAGTACATGAATTTAAATCATTTGCTTTTAGCCAAACTGTGAGACTTCTATCATCGACATCCTGATGACAGAAGTCATCAGAGTTTGTATAAACATGTTAAATGTTACGCTCGAGTGCATCACTTTGGGAACAAAGTGAATACTCTGACTTATGCACATGAGAATTATTGTGATATTAACAAAAACAGGACTTTTATCTTGCTTTATCCACATATGTTAATGTTTTTCTGTGGTGCAGTTAACTCACAATTTTTTTTAAATTTAGAGGTTTTTTCTATGGATCTTTTGCCCTCCCAAGATTTGTTTCGCCCAAAACTGGCCAATTATTCTGACATGAAGATCATGCTTCTTAATTATTTACTTTTAGCCAGTCTATGAGACTCATGACATCGACTTCCTGTTGCCAGAGTCCTCGGACATTCACCAAAGAGATTTGCAAAAATATCATTCTCAGCTGCTGAGTATGCAATCCATGATCATCCTCGATTTTTATAGATATCAGATACCTCAAAAACCGTATTGTAAAAAATCGTATTGTTGGTCGATGTGAGCCAGTATGTCTGGCGCCAGTAGGAAGAAGCTGCGACCGCAGGTGCAACTTTCCCATCTTCCACGTCACTTTTCCGCGTTAGCACGCACAAACGCGGTGTGTCGCCCGTTTTTAAACATCCCCGATGGTGGCCAGCGCTCGGGGTTGCTCTTATCGCCCGATGCCGCCGTCGGTTAGAAAGTGGCGCCACTCCATAATGGATTATTTTAAGGAAGCTGCTTTATGTGCGCGCACAGCTTGCTGAAAGTATACAATGCTGAGACTGGAATTTTCATTACGTCCTACTCGCAGCATGCAGCAGTGGCCTGCGATTGAACCAGAGTAATGTGCACATTTATTGTCGTAGGGCACATTATGCCCGTTTGTAATGTCTTCCTTCCACTAAATATAAATATGACATAATTGCAAAATTTTAATAAACCTTAATGAATACATTTATATTTTACTCGTTTATACCATCATATTCATTAGATAGGCTGCGTTTGTAGATGCAGATTGCAATAAGCCTGAACAAACGAAGATAATAAAACAAAGGAACAGAGGAAATCTTGAATGCCAATCAATCAAACCGGTATATTTTTGCAATCTCATCCGCCTTATGTGCTAGTAGTAAACAATAAAATACCAAAAGTATCCAATCAACTCCAAAGTATTAATATCCATCTCATCTCACAAGATGACGGAACAATATTTTTCTCTATACCACAGGGAATTCCTTTCATCTATTTCCTCAATTTCTTTCCTCTATTCCCACAATATTTTATCTCCAATTGGCATCTATCAAAGTCCACTAGAGTACCTAATAATTCCTACGATGGCAAATAAAATGCGCTCACGTATTCTATTAACATGACACTTACAGTCTCAACTTGTAAAGCCCCATTGTACCGGTTTTCTATACTAAAAATTTCTCTACTCGAATTTATAGCGCTTTGGACCAACTTTTCATAACCTTGCTTTTTTGTTTTTCATAAAACTATCTACCCGGGATTTATGGGTCTTTTTACGTGACCTTGAAAATTTTCATTCCATTGATCGCTGAAAAAGAAGTCGGCGAATGTTGGAATACTACTACTAGCGCACCTTCCGAGGGAGGTGAATCAATAAGAATAAGAAGTAAAGTGGGATATAAGGTGACTCGAATAAATTCGCCACTTAAGGGCTTAACAGGCATAAATAAAGTTCAGCGTTCATGCGGTGTGCACTTAACTGACCGTTCCGGAGCTTATCTACGATACGAAGAAAACAAGTCCGAGAACTTCGGGTTAAAGCCCTGTCGAGTAGTTTTATTATTATAGGAGCGAAACAAAGGCGCACGCACACGTATAGTCCAGTAATCGGCAGGCCAACCCCCTATAGACGAGAATGGCGCACAAAGAACGGTCGGAGAAAGTGTCCGAGCGCCTCGTGACCGAACAAAGCATGCAACAGTTCATTAATTAATCGCAAATCTACGCCGAGCGATTTTAATGGAACACTATAAATAAAGATTATTTGCGTTACCAGGCGACAGGAAAAAAAGGAACAGTGGGTAAATGGGGAACATAAAAATGTATAATGTGAGTTAGCTGGAATACAAAACGTTTATGCCCGGTATAAATTTCAGTGAATATGGGTATTAGTGACATGCTCAGGGAGAATGTAATTTCAGAAATTATCGATTTTTTTTGTTATCGAAAGTATAAAAAAAATCTTATGATGCCATCTATTGGCACATTTTTAAGTATTAATAGTTATTATTAGAGGTTGTGGTCACAACTACTCGCTCCGACAACCACTGCCACATATATTATAGTTGTCGCTATAGCACCTGCACCCCAACAAAGAAATAAACTTTATCTCATGGAAAAACATATCGAGTAATATGTTAGGTGGTTGTAACAGACTATGGTAATCAGGACCCTCGAAACTTCTGAAAGAAATCCATATGAATGTTAAAATTGGTAGTTAATTCGTGATGTGTTCTTATGATACCTTCTATTGGCACATATTATTAATAGTTATTACTAGAGCGTAGTAGCCCAGTTGGTAAGGTCGTAGCTTACCATGCAGGGGTCCCTGGTTCAAATCCTGATTCTAGATGTGACCACAACTACTCGCTACGGAAACCGCTATCACATATGTGATTGTCGTCATAGAGGTTTTCTTCACCTTGGGTAAAGCTATCAACCTACCCAATCGGAAATCATATGCTCAAAGTACTCGGAAATAGTCTGGCAGAAACTCTAGCCAATGGCCTATATCCGCAAAGCGACTAGGTGGGTAGAGGAGGAAGAACAGTTTTTATATGCATGTAGTTTCTATGTTTTTGAATGTAAATTATGATTCAAAGTTTGCGAAGGCTCTTCCACCCCAACAAGGAAAGAAACTTATGTTCACAAAAATGGGGAAATATAGTTCAGAGAGGATCATTGTATTTAAAACTCTAAATATCGGTAGATGTAACAAACTATAGTAATCAGCACGCATGAAATTTCAGAAAGTAATTCATATGAATATTAAGATTGGTAGCTAATTCGTGATGTGTCCTCGTTTTGTACATCGCGAGTTTAACCGAACGCAAATCCAAAGCCACTTCGCAAATCCTCGGCCCCGATCCCCTTTTAGGGTCTTATCTTTTTCATCTCGGTGAGCCGTTCTTTCGCGGCTGCGTGGCGAAAATTGTGCAGGGTTCTATCTCTCGGCGTATTCGTATTGAGAGTTGAACGACTGGGGAAATCCGACGGCGGCGGCGACACTGTTGCTCTGACAGATCCGGTTTCCTCGGCTTGGTGCGCGTGACACAGTTTGGCAGCGCCAAACGCGCCTGTTGCAGGTGGAAAAGGACGAAGGACGCGGCTTACCTGTGATTCGCGGCCGGAAATACACTCCGGCTGCCGCATGTGGCGTACACAGCCGCCTTACATTGTTGTGGCCGTATTTTTCGTTTGCGATTTTGGTTTAATATCTTCTTGCTACGTATCGCGGTAATAACGCACGGATACACTTGGAAATCCACAAAACACCCAAAATACGACAATACCTGCCGTATAACCCGAGGAAAATAGGAATACACGCGTAAAATTAGGAATTTTATTCTGTTTGCTATTTTGGGATGAGATATACAGACTATGTTATAAATATTGAGAGATTTAAGAGGACCCTACGCGAACTGTACCACGTAGTGGTAAATGAGGAACTTAAACGTGAAATTCAAACTTTGTTCTAAGATATGTCCTAATCTACATATCATACAATGCGCAGTCTTGTACGAATCGTTTCCTCATTAAATATAGTTTGATTTGATACGAAAATTTACACCTATAGGTTGGGCAATTATTGAGAAATATATTGTGTAAAAAACGTCTTTTCCAAAAAAATGTCCAGTTTAAGGTCTTTCTATTTTTTCATATTTCCTTTATATCTAGAATTATTAGGCATATATCAATCGATTCAGCGTGAAAATTTCTTCAAACTCCTGAGACAGTTTTCCATTTGATTATTTAAAATCGATATTATAACTCATGAAAATTGAGTCTAATAACGGCGACGTATTTACTCGCAGAAAAATGACTTTAAAATACTTCTCTCTAAATATTTCACATTTATTTATATTTACCTTCTCCCTATGAACGCAAATCATATAGTATTAGATTCAGAATAAAATGTGCCACTATCTCCTGAATTCGTATTTTAATTACACGTTTATACATCAAGGTATATATCGTTGAAGTTTAGTTAAATAACGTCAACATTGTAGATGGTAAAATGTGTCTCGGCCTAAACATTTCACTTTTATTCACATTTCCCTTATTTCTAGAAGTATAAGTCATGCATCAATCGATTCAGCGTGAAAATTACTTTAAACACAAGAGTACAGAAATCTGGTAAATTGAGTCTGAATCGATTAAAAAAGATTTGAATTCATAGCAATGTGGCAAATATAAATAAAAGTGCGATCTTTATAAGGAGTCATTTCAAGTCATTTTTCTGATTTTCACGACTTTAGAACATAGGTTCTAAGCAATCAAATGAAAAACTGTGTATGGTGTTTAAAGTAATTTTCATGCTGAATTTATTGGTTTATGATTTATATTTCTAGAAATAAGGAAAATGTGAATAAAAGTGGAATGTTTAGCACGAGACTTTTTTTGAGATCGGCGATGTTAACGTTATTAACTCAACTTCAACGACATATAACATGAATTATAAACATGTAATCAATATACTATTGCAGGAGATAGTGGCAAATTTCATTCCGAGTCGAATGGTATATGATTTGAATATAGTGGAGGAAGGTAAATATACATAAAAGTAAATATTTGGGAAATGTAAGTTCAAGTCATTTTCTGTCAATGAAATCGTCGCCGTTATTGGACTTAACTTTCATGAGTTATCATATCGGTTTTAACTAATCCAATATAAAACTAGCTCAGGAGTTTGAAGAAATTTTCACGCTGAATCGATTGATGTACGATTTATAATCCTAGAAATACCAGAAATATGAAAAAAAAAAAACGGAAAACCTAAACTCGACATTTCATGGAAAAGTCATGTTCTTACACGCTATATTTTTCAATCATTACCTAACCTCAGGGGTAAATATGTATATCAAATCAACCTATATTTATTGAACAAATGATCCGTTGAAGAATGGATATTCTATTTATATATTATAGTAGTGTTATTCTCAATTTTCTTGAGTCTTTTCATTTTGATATGTCGATTTTGCATCTTTACGTATGAATTATTTCAGATTAAATGACATCATTAAATTTGCCTTGTACATTCATATCTCCTTGGCTAATACAATTTTTAGCTGTTAAAATTGATATGAAGTTAACCCTCACAATTCAATATCACAAATTGCTATTTTAAATGGGACCATTTTAATTCCCTACTGGAATGCTCGATGCTAATCGGTCTAGCTAAAATCTGCTTTGATTTCTACAAGCTGCTATATTTCACTGTAGGCTTCTCCATTCTCAAAACCAAAATATCTCTTATCATACTGTCATGTTTCGCCCTGGAATAAATTAAAACATCTTACAGCCAAGCAGATGAAATCAAATTAATTAATAGCACGACATTGTTCGTCAAACGCCTTATGGAATTTGAGGGTGCTTCTTGTCGTCGCACATTCAATAAAACCGAAACGAAAATCGCGTTAGCAACAACTCATGGGGAGATATGCGCCCTCCCAGAGCGTAAGTCGCGCCTGAATCCAAAATGTTCATCGCTGCCAGCGATTCCGAATCCAACCGGCTAATTAAAATTAATGCAGCAATAATGGGCTCTTGTTGAAATCTGCTCTTTTGACGGATGTACTCGTTTGTGGCGGCGGCCACCTCATGCTTGCGTTCCAGCGACAGGCTTATCGACATTTATTATCGCATTATTATGACGAAAATGTGTACGATCACTAATCCGCAAAATGCCACCATCCTCTACAAACCACCCCCCACCCAGTCCGGCAGCTGGATGCATGCAGAATTTAATCAGAGTTAATCGATATTAATGGAATTGCGTGCCGCATTTTGTCAGTTATGCATTTAATTTGTAATTAACTCGTTAAAATAGCGCGAGCGCGCTACAGGGGAGCAATTTACATCATTTTCATGCTTGAACAATGGCGGCATTCATGTAGCTTTTTGTGTGTGATGCCAATCTTTTTATGGCGCGGAATTGGATGATTATTTATTTAGCAGCGATAGATTGAATTGTTTGCCTCATGCGTTCGCCGAAAAAAAGCTCGTGAATAATCGAAGGATGATAATATTATTCACAAACATGTGCGACACGCCAAAACGGTTTGCTGCTAGCAATCAGGAAAATCCTCTTTTCCTGGCGTACGTAAATATTTACTTTTCGCAATTTTGCGATGCGCATATTTCACGGTGTTTTACTGTAACGCAACTAATCATTCTGTATTTTTTTCCCAGTATATACCTTTTTTTCCGTATATTTTCATGGAAATTTCCCGAAAATTTGCGGCAAAAAACTCGTTTTCGGCGATTAGGTGGAATTAAGTTATGCATACACGCACCGTTGTTGGGGTTAATCCATTTTTATAGTTACCTGATCGACAAGCGTCCATAAATTACGCACGATTAACATATTCATATGCATGTTGCGTCGAATATTCGAGGGTTCAAACATTGGACAAATTAGTGTTATGCAAATCGGCTAATGCGTACGTTGTGTGCGTTCTACACACGCGCTGTGCATCGAACCTTGTGCGTTTATTCACGTCGATGTTATTAATAAATTAATAAACATTGTATGGGATGCCGGTAAATTTGCATACGTTTCAAATTTGTTATTTTTTGCGGGTATAAACTCGGATTACTTGTTTTCCAGCGCATGGAATTTCGGCTGTTTTATGCCAATTTGTGGTGGAGGATGGCCATTCTGTTGCATAAAAGAACATACGCTACGCATTGGCGCGCAAGGAAAAAGAACGGAACCGCCGTCAAGGCGAATGGTTTTATCCAGTGAAAAGACCGCCGGCGATTCATTGGGGAATTTGGGGTGAAAAACTGTTGTTGTTTGCTTGTGAGGGTGTTCGTGCAGTTGAATGAAAAATTATACCCGACGTAGATTGAATTTACATAAGCCCACCAAAAAAAATAGAACTGTTTGGGTCTAGTCATTTACAAAAGGTCGCATTTTTGAGAAAATAACTGGCAGATGCAAAAAAAAAAAACTCTAATTGCTTATATTTCTAATTGCGAACATTGGACAAATTATTTGATTTTGATGAACGTAGCATCAATAAAAATATGATACATTCCCAATATGAGTAAATCTAACAATAACTTTTAATTAAAATTTCTGAATTTAAACCTGACGTCTTTGTTTTCAGGCGAGCTATTTCAGATTTATTAGCGTCATTTAATTGGTTATATGATAAGCTATAAAACAATGCAAATATCAATTGGTCAACACATTTGTTAAAATATCGATTCGACATTTTGTGCTACCTTCACGCTGGCGAACAACGCGATGAATTCGAAACGGCCACCACACGTGTACCTTATGCATGCATGATTGAGAGCGGCCGCGCGTTACTTCATTTTGCTGAACTCTTCGCGCGCCATCAATCAGCCGCCTAAATGTTTCCCAACAGGGATGGCCGGCCCCCGGACATCGATCATGTCTCTCGGTCGGGGCTACGCCGAAATTGGGCCGAACACTAGACCGTCCCACACCATGTCATGCATCTGTAGCTAAATGTAGTATGTGAGGGACGGAATAAGCCTGGTAGGGCAAACACCAAATTGAACCCAAAGTGGGGTAGGCTGCAATCGGCAAACAGGGATGAAAAAAAAAAGAACGCCCCGCCGTACACGCAAAAAAAAATACCGGCCACTAGGGGCAGACCGTCGGAGAAGAATGAGAAAAAGAAGCAGCCCTTAAGATAAACTTATTATATCCGACCGTGCTCTCGCAGACATGGAAATCGCGTGCCGAAAAGAATGGAATGCAAATCAACGCATGCGAAAAAAACGCCATGAATAATGATGTCAACTACATAAAATATCGCCTCGCACGCGGCGTATTTAGTTCTATGTTCACGCTTTATAGTCTCTGAGATTTGGCACTGCATTAGCACAGTTTGTGTTATAATAGTAGGATTCTTGTCCAGCCAAGTGGTGCAATGGTTAATGTTCGATTAATGCAGACCACAAGGTTCCCGGCGATGCACAGTATAATGAATTCTTGTTCAACTCTACAGAACTTGTCTACATAACATTGAAAAAGAATTGAATAGCGTACGTGACCTCAGGATGCTCTTTTTTGGTAACACGAACCTAATCCCACTAAAATTAACGACTCTATATTATTTCCCACTTATCAATTACATAATTGCATTGGCCTAATAGTATAGTAGTCTAGGATGTGATTATTTTTCATAGGAGTAATTTTATTGTTGATCTTAGAAAACTGGCTACGACCAAAATTCCTCAGATTGAGTTCCTAACCAAGGTAAACGTTCCTAGCCAGAAGTCTGACTTAGATCTCATCAGGCAGAAACAATACGTCTGACTGGACTTACCAAAGGCCCAAAGACATAAGTGGAAACACCTCACCACATTCTAAAGGAATGATGTAAGCTTAAAAAGTCAGGGTGGCATTCCTAGTAGGAGAAAGATTGCAAGTGGACCACCTGTTTGCGGGATCACAAACTCCATACTCTTATATAGAAGAGCATATGTTCCAGGTTACAAAAGAAATTACTGACCAAAAACGAAAAAAATAATCAGAGAGACCTGTATGGACAGGCACCAGAAACTCCTCCACATGTGTGGAATCTGCACAGACCCGAGGTAGTAGTGAGTAAAAAGTAAAAACCACATTAATCATAAACCCGTGTTATTAGTAATGCATTGAAAGAGGGGACACACCACTTGCATATCTACTTGTGTAAAGTAGTGTTCGAAGTCGACAACAAAGATCCCCATCTGTAATACTAACCCCATGGATATCAGCTCATTCTCTGTTTCTTTCTAGTAATTTATCAACTCTGGAGATAAATCGGGTTCTTGGACTGATGCCCTAGAATTTTATAGTTATTCTCTAAGAGCAATCTTAATCTTAAGAACTCCATGGAATGACCAAATTCCGTGTCAAAGGCTCTGACCAAATGGCTATGATCAAATTCCCTATCAAAGTAAACTCTCTTAACAAAGAATTTAACTACGGTTACCATAAGCAGGTCTCTTGCATAGATTTATTGCCGGCGAATAATCTGTGGGGACTGACTTGACTTATTACAGGCTCAAAAACAACTCACCAAGTATCACTTCAGTCATATGGTATCAGCGGTATCATGAAAGTAGGAACACTTTTACCATCTAACGGGAGAATGTATGCTTAAAAAGTCAAGTTGACTTTCCTAGTGAGGGAAATGATCTAGAAGAAAGAGTGCTATCTAGAAGAGTATATATTTTAGGTTACAAATAAAGTTACTGAACAATAATCGGAAATTTCAGCATCAACAAAAGAAAATATATATATAACCAGAAGATCAAAAACTATAGAATAATCTGAGGGAGCTTGATATACTCGCTCAAGAAACACCTCCACAGGTGTGGAATCCGCATAGATCCGAGGTAGTAATGATTGAAACGGAAACACCACCAAACGAAAATATATTGATAAAATTTTCATATCATATTTGCCTAAATTATGATGACATTTATTGCATTAGATCATTATACAACGAATAAATACAGACAAGAACGTTTATAATATAGAATTCAATTTGTTAATTAATCAAGACCATGTTTAAAACGCAACATCATTAAAACCCTTTAGAATGAGGTAGTTAAGTGGTGAATATCGTTGCGCTATTCGCACGTTTCGAAGGTATGAAAACCGTTTCCACGTCAAATGCTGTGGCGTTGGCTTATATCGACATGAATGCGTAAACGCACTTTAGGCGCACTTAGATTCTTATGACGCCTCCAATTAAAAAGCGCGCACATCTGTTTTTATAATGATTACATCCAGTGGCGCCGCACAGGGTAAGGCAGTGGGTTGGGCGTATAAGCCATGGTGGGAAAGATTTGAATACGCCGGATTGTTCTTAACGACTCGTTGTTTTTGCGTCGCGCATGTATAGTGTGGGCGCGGAGGCGGCTGTCGCAGCTTTGTTCCCACCCGTCGCACCACCACCGCCGTCACCACCACCACCACCGCAGCTTGTCTTCAATAATAATGAACGATTCAGCCGACGGGCCAACGGGCGTCGCGCCTGAATAGGCCTGACAGAACGTTAACGAATAGCCCGCTTTTCTTGTGCTGACAGTGACGTTCATAATGCGTTCGCAGAAGCGACGCGCGTTGAATTTGTTTAATTTGAACGACAATTATTTTGCGTGAAGCATGCGTGTACCCAGTGAATTGGAATGAAGCTTTAGGATAATTTATTGTCTCATGGTTTATTTCGGATGGTTTATTTTGTTTTCGTCTATTTACGGTTGGTTGATCGAGCACGTCTAGTTCATATTCCACGTTACTTCTCAATGTAGTGTCGCATTAGGTAGACCTTGTTCAGAATACTGTGGCATGTTATGTTTTTGGTCAGGATAAATTTATTAAATGTTGGTGAATGAAATATGGCAAATGTATGTTTTACGGGTTTATTATAAAAATTGTTCAACGTACGTTTCGCTTTACAGCATCGTCAGGTACTAAGAAAAAACTTAAACTTACAGACTATTTATACAAATTTTCGTGAATGGCGATAATATGTCTAGATGGTTATTTATGAGGTGAAAATTTTTGTGTAAGGCGCGCTTAATGTCAATGTTTTCTAGCATGTTAAGTTTATAGCCTTTTACGCCTGGGTGTAAAAATTTGAGATTAGAGATGGACCAGTGATGACCGCTGCTGACCACATGTTTGGCCATAACCGATCGTTTGGGGGATCCCGCTTCTATTTCTTTAATATGCTCCAAGCCCCTGGTGAGGATATTGCGCCCTGTTTGACCGATATAGGTAGCGTCACAATCGTTACATTTGAGTTCGGACACTCCCGAGTTAAGGAAATAATCGGTGGGTGATTTAATTTTATTATTTATAGGCGGTTTCATGAAGTTACCGATTGTGTACGATATCTTGCCAATAAAAGGAATTCGTAGAAATTTTGGTGGAATCATTCGATTATATTAAAATTATTAACTTTTGGAATGTATTTTTATTGGATCCTTGGGAAAATAATACTAACACTCGGTAATTAAAGTATTTTTTCAGTGATGTTCAGAAACTAGGAGGGTTAAGATTTGAATCTATTCACATAATAAGTATCTTTAGAAATGAAGAATAGATTGGTCATGCCTCTGAGCCACCTGGTTGGGCTAAATTTAAGATTTTTTTTTGTTTGAGTTTACCGAGCATCGACTACTATGGTCATTAACTCTATTCAATTCTCTTTCAATGTAATTAGTCATACCAGAGGCTAATACTATTGATAAGAAGAAGAATTTACTTTACTATGCATCCCCACCGAGAATCGAACCCGGGACCTCGTGGTCAGTAATTTAAGAATTACTTACTAGTATGATGGGTATTGATACAAACATTCTCTTCATCTTGACAAATGATTATGGAAAGACCAGAACTATGAAAATAAGCCCATACGGTGGGACCTCACCACAAAAATTCTCATCATACCAATTAGCCCCATATATTCTATTCCCACTCCTCTAATAGAATAAAATACGTACATACATGTAAATAAAAGCTCTTAATATAAATATAACAAATACAAATAAATAACTTAAACCTACGAGTCTCCTCCAATGCTACCCACCATATTTTCTCATGTCTTCCTCCTTTTGTCTGCTACTGATCTGCTCACCATTTCCACCCCTTCCCATTCTTCCTTAGCCACATTTCCGTGTTAATTATACCATTTTCTAACTCCTCTTCTCATAAGTGTCTTCCCAACATGCTCAAATGTGTTGGTCCCCTCGTAGCAGATTTCACATTTTCTGTACTCGACACCCAACCATATCTTTCTCTAATAATCACCAATATTTGCTTATTGTTCTAACTCTTACTTCTGTTATTTATTTATTCGTTGTCTTCTGTGGTACGTCAGGTTATAAGAACTTTGTATAATATTCTTCTGCTGTTCCTGGTCCTCCACTTCCTTTCTTGTAACTCTCACTGGCCCTCTTCGAACAGCCTTTCCTCCCATATAAGTTCTACTACCCTTTCCGATAAACCTACACTCTTATACACCATTTTCCTCTGTTCCTGCCATTTGTGTTCCCTCCTCCGCAAGTACTACACCTACATACTCTTGCTTGTGAACACCCGGTCTCTAGTTTATGAAGCCTCTCCTAATATCTTGCAACTTTCCCCTTAATCTCTTCTCCTACCGATCTTGACCTTTCGGCTGTCATCATAACTTTTAGAAACTATAAGATCCTTTCCTGGATCCTCCCATTCTTGCTCCCCCTCCAGCTTTTTCTATGTCACCGTAGAGACAAACTGCAAACCCAGGTATTTAAATACTTTTACCCTCCAATTCTTCAGCTTTCCATCTTAGCACTTCTTCCTTATTCTTCCCCCCTGGTCTCTTAAATATCATCTACTTACTATTCTTCACACTAACTTCCAATTCCCACTTTTTTGATAGTTCCGAAAAACTAAATTGTAGGACAAGATTGATAGGGATTCAGATAAGATAAAAGTTTATTTAAATGTGCCAATGTAATATAGCTTTAATATATGTAGAAGTTAAGTTTACATGTTTCTTTTGGTAGTTTTGAATAGGAAGCAAAACAGTGCCAAGAAAAAGCAAAGACATGGAGCTAAATTGGCTCCCCATGACCAATTCTCGTCGGCGTTCCATTATGTTGGCCGCCTGCTGCGTCCTCCTCGATGCTTTCCTACAGGGGTGGGTGACGATCCCGACGACGGTGGTGGCGATGGCGGCGGCGACAACTCGTTACGGACGCGCGAGTTGGCAATCCTCCTGTTCGATTGCGTGGTATACAGAATGAAATCTCCCGATCTCTTCTCTCCTGGTCGCCAACACGCCACTGTAGTCAGTCAACGTATAGTTTCCCCGACTGTGTATAGCAAAACAGAAAGGCACGTACACAGCAGTCCGAAAGACAAAAGGAAACACAGCAGCAAAGAGATAAATATTGTGGTCGCTGTGCGCGGTGTGGAACGAGGGAGGAAAAATGGACTTGCGTTTGGATAAACAGCCGGCGTCGCACAGAAAAATGCTTTAAGGGTTACTTTTACTCAAATAATACCATTGGTTACCGCAATAAGAATAATAACGACAAGCTAACAGGGCAAGCAGTATGGGGGGCCGTTGGCGATGGCGGACGCGTAACGAGATAGGCCAATTATTATTGCTTTGCCAGCGGTGGTCTCTGAAAGACTGCCTCTATCTTTCTCAGCACCATTGCACCACCTTCCCACAGAACACCACAGACAGTGAGATAAAGCAGTCGCGCGTAAGCAAACGCGCCAACACACTCAGGCGCATTTACATTCGCATTTTCAGCGCGAATTTCGAAGCATGCCATAATCTACTACAGGCATTAACAAGGAAAAGTTGGGGCACAGAATTAATGAATAACGCCATAAATTATTTACGCACAAATGAATAATTAACATTTCAATTATTTCGAGTTGCGACCGCCTGATGTTGAATAAAAATATATTGCACATGATGCTTGCTTGTTTAACCGTAAATTAAAGCGTGCCTAGAGATAAACATATTTTGCAGTGAATTATATATGCGAACCTGTTCTGGTGAACTTAGACCCGACGTCCGGATACTCGCACTTAAATCGGGGTGCGCTGGAAATGCGCAATTAATTATTATATACATCGGGAAATTGGGTCGTTCGCACACGTAGTTTAGTGGTGGGGGAGATGTAGTTGTGGGTGACTGCACGGGCCGACCTTAGTCTCTTAATTACTACGTATCACAAAAAATGCATTGGCGCGCCCGATGAAAATTTCGCGCCACCTACCGGATATTAATCGATAATCCAACGCCTTGGTGCGGATGAAATTTCAATCAGGCCTCAATTAAAAATTTGATAGGGATATACAGCGAGAGGAAGTTAATCTCTGGACCACCCCGACTCTAATCGTGACGCGTGTGTCCGTGTCGCGTAATTTTCAAGCGTCGGAAATTACAATCAGCAGCACCGTTATTGACGCCTTAATTAGATTCAACACGTGCGCTAGATTGTCATGGCGATTGTTCTTTTCACCTGACCAAAGGTTCAATTTGGGACAGTCTTAGAATTGTCCATTCAGGATCTGTTAAAATTAGAATGTCTTTAGAGCGCTTTGACTAACCTAGCTGTCCGTTTATACAACTCAGGACATGACTACATTTTACACTGCTATATCTGATGAGTTTTTTTTTTTGCAAGAATGACTTAACTTAATAAAACTGAGTAAAGGTAGTGACCGTGACTAGTCTTAGAATGGTACAATCAGGCTTAGTGAAAAGTAATCATTTCGATATATTAGAAACTGATCAGGTTTTATCACGTTTATTGGATGAATACCGTAACATAATAATATTGATCAAAGCTAATAACCATGTGTGAGCCAGATATTGTTTATTCAGGATCTATTTGAATTAATCATTTCATCATCTCAGAGTGTGATCAAGTCTTCTCAGATGGCCAGAAGGTCTTTAGAGAACTCTGACAAACCTACCTGTCCTTGTATACAACTCAGGAGATGACTACATTTTACATGAAAATATACAATAAGCTTATAAGTTTATTGAATGAATCCCGTAACATAATAATACTGACGAAAGATAATAACGAATGGTAGTTTTAGAATTGTCCATTCAGGATCTGTTAAAAATAATCATTTCAACATCTAAGAGTCTGATCAAGTCTGTCAAATGGTTCAGAAGATCTTCAGAGAAGAGTCTGTTTTTACAACGCAGCACATATTTTACATTGCTATATCTGATGAGTTTTTTGCAAGAATCACTTAATAATACTGCGTAAAGGTAGTAACCGTGAGCAGCCTTATAATGGTCCAGTTATGTTTAGTTAAAAGTAATCATTTCAATATATTAAAAACTGATCAAGTTTGATCAAGTCTTATCATATGATTAGAAGATACTAAGAGAACTGAGATAAACTAGCAATTCATTTATTCAACTCTGGACCTGACTACATTTTACATGTCTATATCTGATGAGTTTATTATAGGAATCCGGTAACTTAATAATACCGACCAAAGGTAGTAACCATGGGTTGTGTTATGTCTGATTGTCCATTCCGGATCAGGATTTGCCTTGAAATTGTCAGGTGCTTTATACCAAATTCCTCTCAACACATGAACAACCAGAGTTGTCTGATCAAATCCTCTCAGATGATCTTATCTGCGTAAGCATAAAAGTTTATTTAAACAACTAAATAAATTTTCAGATTTTACATGGATATTTCTAATGAGTTTATTGCAGGAACCGTGCATTGATAAAATCATTGAAGTCACATACTACACATTCTTTTATGATTGCTTGAGCAAACTCATTTTGGGCGCGCAAAACACATACATCCAATGCCTCGCGCAAACGAGATTATTAATTTAATAAAGCTCAAATATTCCGCTCCGAAAAACTTACTGTTTGCTTTAATTAACAAAAAAAAAATGGCTATGGCCATGCCATGTGGACGCTCGGCTTCGTTCATCAAATTCTGAAAGCGTGGAAATGCGGTGCAATATTCAACAGTTTGCTAAACCATTGCGCTCCCCTCGCCGAAAAACGCGCCTGAACAGCTTTTGTTAGCTAAAGGCGAAATAAACATGAACTCACTGCTGCGTGTGCTCACCCGCAAATTGCAAATGATTTTCACTTTAATTAAGTTGATTATTCTCCTCCAGCATGTGCAATTTTCCTATTATCAGCCACAGTACGATGATGTCAAAGTTAATTACATACTTTAGTGCTGAATTTGTTTGATTATCTTGACGGTTTCGGCCTGCTGTTGACAGAAATCTGGAGTAGACATCGTTACTGAGTTTCAGGTTTGGCCAGGTCAAAATAGATTCAGACTTTTGTTTCGATTATTTTACAAAGGACGTTTTAGGTGTGACCGGGAAGGATTAAACAGATGTGACTAATGTAATGGGCTTTATTCAAGCAAGGTCTAAAAATTAAGTAGGGATTGTCCATTTTGTTAGATTTCTGTGGGGTTGTTAAAGATTGCTTTCAGTATTTAAGTCGTCAGGTTTTTTAAGGTTGGAGAACAGGGAATTTGTGTGATCTCCCCGAATGAATTGTTTAATTCTGTATAGGTTAAATTTGAGTCCCACAGGGTGAATAAACCAAGATAATAATTGGCCCTTCATAATATCCAGTTATTAAAGTCGTTTGCGCTAAAAAACATGATTGAAGGACATCCTCTCTAATTTTACTTTCACTTCTGTTATCTTCACTGAACCCATTTAAGATAATAAAAAAGAGGAACGGTCTTAACACCGCCCATTAATGACAAACACCAACGATAGTCACACCTCTTTAGCGATGCATTACCATCAAAGCTATGCGCGATTATGCCAGCATTTACTCTGTCAGTAAGCGTGTTGTAAACGTGGCACACGAAGTTGTCATCGATTTTCGCATAATGTTCCCCATTTTTCCCTCCGCCTTGTTTTTTGTTTGAAGTGTCGTTGTGTTGTGAAGAGGGAGTTTTATCATGCATAATTTCGAGAGCGCCTTCTTTGAGAGCGCTTATATAGGCATGTGCTTTGTGCTTTTTTACTTGTGCAAGAACTGAGACCCAGAGGCCGCGATTCACAGGACATGGACTTCGATGTCAGTGTCGTCAGGATGAACCTAAGTCACCTTAGTCATACCTGCGTCATGGTCGATTCGTATAAATGGTTTATACCCACGTACATTATCGGAATAAACGCGTACACCCAGTCTTCACTGCGGGCCTACACCGTCGCGCCGCCTGGTGGGGTCGAAATCATATAATGTGTAGGTTTAGGACCAAACACACATGCCGCTGCTAATAAGTTTCCCATTTCGCTTTCGACCGGGCGGATTCAATTGCAATCGCCGTTCATACTGTCGGCAAGCACCACACACGTCCTCGCTGCCACCTCACATATAAATCATTATGAAAATTGGATAATGAAAATACAGGATGTCGCAACTTTAATTTGCATTTAAATTGGCTGCATTTCGCCAGCGTCCGGACAAAATGTATAAATGTCGACATATGCGGCGGCTAGCACTGGCGTTGATAGGGACGATGGAGGATCTCGTCAGGGTGGGGGGTATGAGTGGACTCCTGCGCCAAAACACAATGTAACCAAAACCGCAAATTGTCGACCACACGTTGACCAGCGTTGTCAATGTTTATATTCGGCATTAAAACACACTTTAATAATACACCAACCCCAAACTCAATTTTCCAACAATTTGCAATTATTAATATTAATTATATTTTCATTAGTATGGAAAAAGGTCTGTTTTGTTAGCTCTGATAATTTAATATCTATTTTAATTGATATTAATTCAATTATACATTATTTAGATGTAGCTAAGTTTACAATTTCCCTTGCGACACACTACGGCATGATGTAGCAGGATTAATTAATATTTGTCTGACGTGATTAAAATCTATATCATATATGCGATGGATTAAGTTGAGTAATGTTAAACATCCGAGGAACAGGAATTATA
Source organism: Mimaenictus wilsoni (assembly GCA_027575185.1). NCBI lineage: Eukaryota > Metazoa > Arthropoda > Insecta > Coleoptera > Staphylinidae > Mimaenictus > Mimaenictus wilsoni. The sequence goes on from JAODAC010004900.1 coordinate 85,763, forward strand.
GAACATTGTAACACAGAATATTACAGAAATTATATTTTCATTTTATAAAATATTATACCAATTACAGTCAAATGTGTTCTATGTGTTCTAAGCAGGTACAAAGCGATCTAAACAGATCAGCACATTCGCAGCGCTCTTGAGTACCCTATACTGACGGGAGCAATTTTTACCCTACGGTCAATGTAATGCATCAAAATGGTTTAAGGAATGAATTATAGGCAACCAAAATCACATACCTGCAAATACTTATTCTTATTCTGAGTTTTCCAACATTTCATTGCACCAAACACAAAAAGGCGTATTTTTATCTAATAGTGAGTTTTCCACATATCCACATTTTTGTGATTACAAAGCAAAAAAAAAAGATTCTTTGTGTTTCCCAACCCTGCTTACCAGTTAATTCCCCCCTCCCTATTAAGAAAAGGTTGGCGGCATTTACCATATTATAATACTAAGCATTACAGTGGTGGGGGGGAATTTCATTCCTGCCCCTCGCAAGTTCTATGCATGGTTATTTAGTTACAGTGTCTCGTCAAGAATTACTTTTTTCATATTTTGGGCCAAATGTATCTACATTCGTCTTATAAGTGTATAACAATCTTGGCTGTGTAGAAGTCTCAGTGCACTTTCGAGTCCAATTCTGAGTGGAACAATATTTTACCCAGTAGTCAATCTTGTACACCGAAATGTTTTGAAAAATGATTCGTAGGGAACCGAAATTACCTACTTCCAAATACTTGTTCTTAACTTGAGTTTGAAACACTTCATTGCATCCTAGATCAAAGGAGGTATTTTTCTCTGATAGTTACTTTCTCAAATACTCACATTCCCTTTTTTACCAATGACAAAGCTAAAATTCCATTCCTGGATCGATGAAAAATGTAATTCCATTTCTACTAACGTTTCTGGTTTCTGGTCTTTGTTTTCTAATATCAATTTAAATTTCTTTGTGTTTTCCAACTGTGCATACCAGCAACTCCTCCCCACTTTAACAAAGGGCAGTCAGGCTTCTACCAGTTCTGACCCGTTATGAAAATATAAAATGTGCTATAATAACGTTACATAACATAACGAACAAAAGTATTTTGTTCGTAAGACACTAATTCTTCAATTTTTAATTAAGCTCTACTGTGGTGGTCTATTCAGAGTTTATTAGTGTCTTTCTGCACCAGTTATATGTGAGTTTATTTAATTACACTACCTCGTTAGGAATTCCTTTTTCATTTTTTTCATGACAAGTGCAAATTATAATAAAACTTTTATTACTTTATTGTTTTATCTTGGCAGTTCCGAACACTCACTGCGCACTTGAGTACTCAATTCTGTGGGGAGCAATTTTCATACCCAGTAGTCAATGTTCTACCTCGAGCTATTTTAAACAATTATTTCTAGAGAATCAAAAGTGTATACTGTCAATTACTTATTCTTAACACTTCAATGCCCCAAACGTCAAAGGGATATTTTATCAAATAGTGAATTTTCCATATATCCACATTTTCACTTTCTTTTCCAACAACAAAGCGAAAAATTTGGATTGATGGAAAGTTGTATTCCATTTCTCCGTACGTTTCCTGTTTGGTCTTTGTTTTGTAACGTCAATTTAAATTTCTTTATGTTGTCCAACTCTGCCTACCAGTATTAATTCTTCCCCACTATGATAAATGGTTGGCAGTTCTGACCCACTATTTAAAATGTAAAACGTACAAGAATAACGTTACATATTTCGAATGTATATTGTTCGTAGGACGTTAATTCTTGAATTTTAATTAAGCTCTACTGTGGTGGGGAGGAATTTTACAGGTTAATAGTGTCGTTCTGCACTACTTGCAAGTTGTATGCAGTAATGTGGGCACAATATTGTCGTCGCAACTCATGCACTTTTCAACAATATGCGGCGCTTGCTTTTAGCACAAACTCCAAACAAATGGCAATATAAAATGCATGCGGTGTAAATATCAAATGTGGGATCGCTGACGGGCGGTTCTGATTGCTACCCGCGCTACACCCGCTCATTCCCGTTTACGTGATAACAGTTTGCGCATCCATCCAGAAATTGAATTCCATTGTTGGCTGCAACAACAGCGCGGTAGTTCAGTGTATTAATTTTCGCATGGCATAATGTCATGTAATTACAAAAATCCGCCGTCGTAATTATGTTCATGAGCGTTATGAAATTTCTTTCGGGAAATTTCATCTCGAGCTGGGGGTGTTCGCACGACGTAATGATATTAAGATTTTTTTATATATCTTTTTTTGACATGTTCGCCAAGACGTGCGTCTTTCGGACCTACTTAGGCGTTTTAATAAAACTGTCAAATTTTGCGCGCGTCAATTTTGCGCCACGCATGAAAGATGATTTTTGACTTGGCGGGAATGGTTGTGTTAGGGCAGGGGTGGCTTCTTTGAGACGTCATAAACCAATCGGATATACATGCCCACGTGTCAGCTGACAATTTCATGCCACATTTCAATTCAGTGACGTTTTGCGATTCATCCGAAATCAAAACCGTCAAGTTGGACTTGCTCCGCGCTGTTTCGCACCACGCATCAATTGATCCTAGCAAATATTTGTTTCTTTATTGTCTTCTCCGCGGCGGGTGGAAGCTAAATTATTCATCGATGGCAGGGGGGTACATGAATGGCATACGTAGATCAGAATCACGTTGCTACGCGTGGTGTGTATGGTGTATGCGAGGAGCCTGGTAACCCACATCGTCACTCCTGGAAGAATCGATCCCACCGTTCCTCATCTCTCCCGACCGTTCGCAGTTGCTTGATGTGTGTCGGGGGCGATATATTGTGCACGTAAACAGAACGAAACTCGGCACTCACAGACCGAGACGGTGGGTGGAACCCGCATCCCCACAGACGGAAGGACGCACAAAGCCATGCAATGTGATATGATATAAATTATATGAGCATGTTTCCAGTGGTATTACAAACAACAATCCTGCTTCAGGCATTCTTACTTCATCTATTACAAATGTTTACATTTGCTAAGATTATCAAGCGAACTAGCTTAATGCACGTTGTATTTCATTTCAAGGACATTTTGTACATAAAGAAAATTATCATGGCTCTTTTATGATCTGCCATTAGATGCTTTGTTCTAGTATGTAGAATCGTAAATTCTTACAAAGTTGACTTCTGCCTATTACATTAACATCGTTATTCAGTCAGAAAAGTTTGTATGTTACCGATACATATAGAAAGGTTTTCCGGATATTTTAGGCCTTACCACAAAACATGCTTGAGATAAGTTCAGATTCTTTAGGTTCTAAATCTGATTCTTCAGATTTCTCAGATCGGATTCCCTAAATACATAATCCTCAGGTGTAGATCCTTCATATTCAGATTTTTCAATCAATACTGGCATGTAGTAGAGTGAATCCAGCAAGACTATCTCCTAATTTTCAGCCGTGATGAAATTATTACATTATTCAATCAGAAACATTTTGTATCTTACTGATACCCGTAGGAAACGTTCATAGGGTACTTTTAGTGGTCAGTCAGACAAGTTTCAGGTCTATTCAAATACTTCAGATTCAGATTTTTCAGATGAAAATTCTTTAGATTCAGATTCTTCATATTCTTTGACTGGTCTCGTTTATTTTTCAATGTTGCATAAAGCAACACTGGCATGTGGATCAGTGAATTCTAACAAAGTTGACTGACATGACCTATTTTACTTCTTTCATTTCGAAATTTTGACCAAACTTTCATTATTCAGAGAGAAGTTTGTGGCTGATACCTCTAGGCAAGGTTTTTAGAATCAGGGGTTAGCTTTAGTCAAATTTGACATCTGTTCAGATTCTTCAGATTCTGTTCAGACTCTTCTGATTCAGATTATTCAGATACTTTGAGCAGATCGTTTATTTTTCAATGTTGCAACTGTTATGTAGAATAATGGAAATTATCAAGGTCGACTGATATTTTACTACTATATATTTTTTTCAAAAATTCTGGCGAAGTATTTATTATTCAATCAGAACAAGTTGTATGTCACTGATACATGTAGGAAAGTCTCAAAGAATCTTTAGGAGTTAGTTCAGGATAACTTTGACATCTATTCAGATTCTACAGATTCAGTTCAGACTCTGTGGATTCCAATTCTTCATATGCAGATTTTTCAGATGCCGAATCTTCAGATGCAGATTCTCCAGATTATTTGAGCAGCTTTACTACCGTTTATTTTTTAATTTAAATATTTATTGATGTAGAACCATGAATTGCAACAGGATTGACTAATATTTCCCTACTCAATTTTTTTCATTTCAAAAAATCTAACGAAGCATTTATTATTCAGTCAGAATAAATTTGTGTGTTATTGATATCTGAGGAAAGGTTCTCAGGAAGTTTAGAGGCTATCTTAGGATAAGTATGAGGTGTGTTGAGATTCTTCAGGTTCCGATTTGCCAGATTCAGATTCTGCAGATTCTCTGAGTGTTACTAGTATCGCTTATTTTTCAATATTGCATCAATCAGCTTACTGCATTATACCGATTTACAGAATACGTTTGAAAACCTGAAGAAGGTATTGGAATTCATAAAAACTCAAACTGAAATATTCGAGGGTACAAAATGTATAACTATAGCTTTAACATCAAGATAGGCTAAAAAATTTCATAAAAAGAAAAGTAATATTTGATGAAAAGAAAAATGATATCTGCTCTTAGCTTCCTCAATCGTACAGACACAACGAGCAGTAATATTAATAGTTTTTATAGTATAGAAAAGAAGTGCCTGATTTCTCGCGGTTTTTCATGCGCTACGAGGCATGAATACAAACGACACATGATATGCGGCAACAAATCGTCGCGACCCGCTTAAGGGTCGGAGGCTCACATTTAGCATCCGCGTGGGTGGGGAAATTGCACTCCCCCCCACCTGGCATGTGCAATGCCACACAACAAATTTCCACGCGTGTGTACCGTTGTGTCTGGCAACGAATTGCAGCTGTAAACGAGCGGTTCTTGCCGTTTTAACGAGATGCGCAAGCACGGTGTCGCCGTCCCGAAAAAGCACCCGGCTAAAGTATGCTGTAATAGCGTTTTAACCTACATGCGCACGACGAAATACTGCACTAAGCATATCACTCACAGGCGCAACAGAAAAAAAAAACACAGCGAACGCTGTGTTAAGAAATTGATGTATGCGGTGAAGAAGTCGAAAATATTTGCACAGTATAGTAGATCATACGTACGTTTGGCCTGTGGGTGGAAAACAACGCCGAAAACTGGAGCATCGATGATAAATTGCACATTGACAAGGCAGGAAGTCGACGAGTATTGAATTTCAGTATGGGTGCCTGGGGGAGAACGCAAACAATGTGCGCACGAAGAGCGATTGAAAGAGTTTTGAATTGGTCGTACAATGCCCGAAAAGCAGCAAGAACTTAGCAGTTTATATTTTAGAGGCATTTATAATTTATTATGTGGCATTAACAAAAACGTATTATTTGTTTTTATCGAAACAGTTTCGAAACAATACTTTTCGATGCCGATACTTGGCAAAATGAAGACCTAGCTTATGGAAATTACCATGGGATCACATAAAAAATATTTTTGAAGTTAGTGAAGTTAATCATAGTTCTTTGTTTGGATAATCATAGAAAATGCCAAATCTGTCTTGAAAAATGTCGCATAATTCAATGTTAACTATTCACTGCTAAGTTCTTATCGGTGCCAAAAGCAGCAATCACGCGAAGGTGACCAAGAAAAAACGTTTTCGAGTTAGTGCCGTCATTAATCGAAGTAGTTTGGCAGGTCACGAAAGAGTTCGCCTGGTATACATTTTTAATAAATTCCCATAAAAAAGTTGAAAGCATCGGAAAAGACCACAGGAGCATCTATGTACATTAAAAATAATGTCATTGACAGGTAAGCATTTAAGAGCTTCTGTTTTGTCTGTACAGGGGGGGGGGAAGAAACGTGCATTTACAAAAATTATCGAAAGAGTACTTTTCGATAATAATATTTTTCGAGACCTTTATTCTCATATAGGGGCTAAATGTAGACCGAGTGTATAGAAATTACAATGGAATGACATAAAAATTTTCGTTGAAGTCAGTGAAGTCAGTGAAGTTAGTCACAGTTCTTTGTTTCGAAAATCATACACATTGCAAAATCTACCCTCAAAATATCGGAAAATTCAATATCTGTTCTCTGCCAACTTCTTATCGGTACCAAAAGCAAGAATCACGTGAAAGTGACCAAGAAAAAGTGGTTTCGAGTTAGTACCGTCATTAATCGAAGTATTTTGGCAGGTCACGAAAGAGTTCGCCTGGTATACATTTTTAATAACATCCCATAAAAAAGTGGAAAGCATCGAAAAAGACCATGGTGCCGCCTACAATCATCTATTCATGTTAAAAATACTGTTATTGGCACGAAAGCTTTCAGAGCTTATATTTAGCAGGTATAGAGGGCAAAACAATCGTCCATTTACAAAGAGTATCGAAACAATACTTTGCGTTATTGATACTTTTTGACACCCCTCTTTCCATAAAGGCTATATATAGACCTCGCTTATGGAAATTACCACGGGATTATGGGAAAATCATACTTGAAGTCAGTCATGGTTTCAAAAATCATAGACATTGCCAAATTAGTTTTCAATAATGTCAGATGATGCAATCTCTGTGACCTGCTAACTTCTTATCGGTCCCAAAAGCAGCTATAACGTAACAGCTATAAGTGACCTAGCAAATCGGTTTTTTTTTGTGAGTTAAACCCGTCATTAATCGAAGTAGTTTGGCAGATCACGAAAGAGTTCGCCTAGTATACATTTTTAATAACTTCCCATAAAAATGTGTCAGGACTTGAAATGGTAGGAACGAAGCCAAGGAGCGAAAATAGCACTCTGGCGTCGTCGTGAAGAAGTCGCGCGAAGTTTGCTCGGCACATCGTACGCGTGGAAAGTATTTAGCATTACGCGCTATCTCGGCGCTGATGATAAATGGAATCGTTCACCGGAAGTCTTAATCCTGTTCAAGATGCGGAAGATGTTCGAGTTCATGAATGCAAATCCTTGCTTGCGCCTTTCGACGCTCCATAGCGCCGAGCACGCAGATATTTTCAATTTGCAGTAGTATCAAGACCTGGATAGCTTCTAACTATCTAATCAATTCCCACTTGGAAACCGCCCGATCGGCGATGCATTACGCGCAAGGCGGGTGTAAGCGGCCAACCAACACCATCCGCCAAGGATATGTAAATATGGATAATGAAAAGTAAATGCACGTGAGCGCAATTAATTACGCAACACAAACAGATTTCGTTAATTCGGGGGGGGGGGGTGGCATATTAGCGATGCGTAATCGAATAATCGAGTTGATTAACAAATAGGGAACGAATTGAGCAAATTTGTGGAAATTGAATTAACGAATGCCCTGTAGTGGGTGCCGTCGGCGATGGAGGCGTGACACCCCCTCGTGCGACGGGTCGTCGAGTGCCGCCTCTTCGAGGGTTGCCGGTTGGTATGCTTTGGTTCAATTTCTGCACGATGAGTTTGCAGGCAGTCTCCGGTTCCGTTTGTTTCGCGTCGGCGTAAAACACACTCGTTGTGGGTGCACGCCAGATTTCAATTATCGAATTGGGACCAAAGTGGCTCCATACAAACCTGTTTTTCTCGACATTTTCGCGAAAATCGTGCGCTGCAATAGCATTACATCGTCGACGCGTTGTTTACGCGAAAAGCGTTCGCGATGCACGCGCATGAAATGCAAATTTAATCTACTTGCGGGAAGAAGGTCCTTTGAAGGTGCGCTGTGGTATTAAACGCATGCATAATTTGCCTTGCATAAGCCGTGCACTTTTAAAATAAGATACCTTATTATGCACAAGCGAATTATATCGAGTCACCTGTGTACACAACCTGCGCCTGGCTAAATTGCTCACCGGCCACGAAAGGTGGATGAGGGTGTGTGCGGAGTGGATAACGTAGGAATGTGCCTCGGCAATACCGTAATTACATGTCACCACATGAGAGAAAGCAAAGCAGTAATATCAAATTCCACATAGATTTTTACACAAAACCCTTGTAAGCTACATGAATGCTTAATACTATCTAAGAGGTAGACAGTCTGGTCTAGAAGTAAAGAGAATAAAACACAGTAAATGTGATTCGTGGACCGAAATTAATTAACAAGGACTCGAGAACATCGCACTGCTGGACCTGCATCAGTTTTAATTAAATTCCAAGAAAAGGTGTATTACATTGTCCCCTATTTTCTCAGTACACGAAAAGGAACTGCTTTCGTCTTGCGAGGCGCAGAGTAACTTGTTGCACTAATTTAACATCTAGATAATCCGTATTATGGTTTGTAAATGAAGGCGTCCCAAATAGCTTCAGATGTTTAAATTCGTATATTCAAACTAAATAATTCATGTCCTTCTTATCATACTCATGAAAATGTACCTATGTTAGATTTGTAACATTCTTTATGAATCCCCTAAAGAAAATATCTTTCTCTA